>PVKP010006640.1:60502-81841 GCA_004027715.1 Plecturocebus donacophilus | reverse complement strand
CCTTCTCTCTGGCTGCCCTTAGCATTTTCTCCTTCATTTCAACCCTGGTGAATCTGACGACTATGTGCCTTGGGGTTGCTCTTCTTGAGGAATATCTTTGTGGTGTTCTCTGTATTTCCTGGACTTGAATATTGGCCTGCCTTGCTAGGTTGGGGAAGTTTTCCTGGATAATATCCTGAAGAGTATTTTCCAGCTTGGAGACTATTTTCTTTTATAATAAACATATTCAATGCTATAAATCTCCCTCAATGCTTTACCTGCATTCCACAAATTTATATAGGTTGTGTTTTTATTTTTATTCAGTTATATATACATTCTAATCATAATTGTGATTGCCTTTTGAGGTATAAAGGAATATTATTTATTTTCTAAGTATTTACTAATTTTTCAAATTCATTCCTCCTTTTCATTTATAATTATTTCCTTATATCATTCTATTATAAGGACACATGCACACGAATGTTCATTGCAGCACTGTTTACAATGGCAAAGACTTGGAACCAACCCAAATGCCCATCAATGATAGATTGGACAGGGAAAATGTGGCACATGTACACCATGGAATACTATGCAGCCATAAAAATTGATGAGTTTGTGTCCTTTGTAGGGACATGGATGAATCTGCAAACTATCATTCTCAGCAAACTGACACAAGAACAGAAAATCAAACACCACATGTTCTCACTCATAGGTGGGTGTTGAACAATGAGAACACATGGACACAGGGAGGGGAGCATCACACACTGGGGTCTGTTGGAGGGAACTAGGGGAGGGACAGTGGGGGGTGGGGAGTTGGGGAGGGATAACATGGGGAGAAATGCCAGATATAGGTGATGGGGAGGAAGGTGGCAAACCACGCTGCCATGTGTGTACCTGTGCAACAATCCTGCATGTTCTTCACATGTATCCCAAAACCTAAAACACAGTAAAATATATATTTTTTTAAAAAGAACATGTTTTCTATATTTTAATTTCATGCAACTTTACTCACATTTGCCTTATGGCCCAGAAAAATTTTCATTAAATTTTCTACTGTGCACTTCAAAACTATTTGTATTCTGTCATTAGGTAGTGTTTTTTAAATGTCAATGAGAAAAAACTCATTAAATATCAAATGTTTAGTATTATCATGTACTTATTATGAATTAACACTTCGATTACTATTAAATCATCCTCTTTATACCTGGAAATATATTTTTTTGCTATGAAATTTCTTTTTTCTGATATTAATATAATCACTTAAAACTTATTTAGTTAATATTAGCATAGTACATTTTTTTAATCCTTTTACTTTTAACCTATATGTGTTTTAATATTTCCAGTTATTTTGTTGTTGGCAGAATATAATTTGGTTTACTTTGGTAATCAATTGGACAATCTCTGCCTTTTTATTGGTATCTTTGAATTATGTACTTTTAGTATGAATATTGATATGAATATGTTCCTATATAATATTGCTGTTTATTTTATAATTGTTCCATTTGCTTGGTCCTTTCTTCCTTTTTCTCCTGCCTATTTTGGATTTTTTATAGTTTACTTGTACATCTTTTGTTGTCTTATTAGTTAGTAATCTTGGTTGTGTTATTTTTGTGGTTTCTCTAGGACTTACATCAAAGTATAAATTCAAATGATACCACATCAAATTGTGTATACTATAAGAATATTACTATGGTATACTTCCATTTCTCTCATGCTTGTCTTTGTACTATAGTTGTCCTGAAATTTACTTCTCTCTATATATGTATATGTAATATATTGTTTCTAGTTTTGCTTTGAAAGAATGACTTGTCTTTTAAAGAGCTGTAAATAATGAGAAAAATATCTTCAGTGTTTGCTCACATAGTTCTTATATTGAGAAATTTTTATTTCTTTGTATAGACAAAGATTTTTAAATATAATGTTTATTTTTGCTGGACTATTTCCTTGAATATTTGTTTTACTCTTAGCCTGCTGGTGATAAAATTTTTCCAGTTGCATGTATCTGAAAGTCATTGTTTTACCTGATTTTTTTTGAAACATCTATTTATTGGGCATAGAATTTGAGGTTGGCAGATATAGTAAGTTCAATAGTGACTCTAAAATTTATGTCCACTCACAACTTCAGAATGCAAATTTATTTGGAATAAGAATCTTTGCAGAGGTAGCTAGGGTAAGGAACTGAAGAAGAGATCATCCTGGATTAGGATGGGAATTGAATCCAATGCCAGGTGTCTTTTAAGCAACAGAAAAATAGAAGAAACAGAAAAGAAAGTGATGTGAAGGCAGAAGGCCATGTGAAGACAGAGATTGACTTATGAAATTCCAAGGCAAGGGATATCAGGTGTAACTGGAAGGTACCTAAATTGGAGAGACATAAAATAATTTTGTCTCAGAGCCTTCACAAGGAGCTAGTATTGCTAATCTAATCCTTTGAGTTCAGACTTCTGAACCCAAAAACACTGAGAGAAAAATCTGTGTTCTTTTCAGTTGCCATTTTTGTAGTAGTTTTTTCTAGCAGCTTTAGAAAAGTAATATGGCAAGTTATTTTCAACTCTTTTTCATGGTAGGGATATGTTTTTCAAGTATTTCAAATATATTTCTGTATTATCTTATAGCTTACATTATTTTAGACAAGAAATGTACTGTCATCCTTAATTTTGGTGCCCTATTCGTAATATACTTTGTTCCTTAGGCTGATTTAATATTTGGATTTTTATCATCAATTTTAAGCAATCTGATTATGATATATCTGGTTGTAACTTTCTTTATATTTCTTGTGCTTGAGTTTGTTAATTTTCTTGCTTCTATAGGTTCATAATTCTCATCAAATTTAGAAAAATTTGGGGTATTATTTCTTCAATGTATTTTTTCTCTCTCTCCTCCCAGGTCTTCTTCTTCCTGGAATCCAATTACTTGTGTATTTTGCCACTTAAATTTGTCCCACAGTTTACTGATAATCTGGTATTCTTTTAATTTATGTTTGATTTTTGTTTTTTCTGTGTTTTATTTTGCATATTTTCTATTTCTATATCTTTAAGTTTACTATTATTTTCCCTACCATGTCTACTGTGTTTAATTCTATTTAGAGTATTTTTTTATCTCAGACATTGCATTTTTATTTCTAAAAATTGTTTTGTATTTTTTAAAAAATATCTACATCTCTACTTAACAATGCTCATTTTTTTAATGTATTTTCTGAATGTTTACTGATTAGTCACAATAATTCTTATTGTCCTGTCTATACATTTTTTCAACTATGAAGTTTCTGAATTAGTTGTGATGCATTGATTTTTTTTATTCCTTATGAAACAGTTTTTTACTTCTTTAAATATTTATTTTGATCGGCTATTAAACACTGTGATATTTATTTTGTTCATTGCTGGCTAATTTTTATTATAATAAATATTTATGTGTTTTGCTATAAAACATTGTTATGTTTCTTTAAGACAGTATGATTCTTTGAAGTTTTGTTTTGTTATGCATGAACAAAGAAGTGTCTAGTGTAGAGCTAGTTTCTGCCCACTCCTAAGGCACTACCTTTGTAAATACTCTACCTAATGGTTCTGACAGGAATATGAGCCACTCTCAGTTAGGTTTAATTTCTAGGATGATTCTCTATTCTTCTTTTTGTCATTTCTTTGCCTTGATTAGCTTCCTCAAATGTATGTACATGCCATTACTCAACTGAAAACTTTATGTTGAGGGCAGTGAAGATAAAAGGGGCCGCTAGGGGATGCTGTGTAAATTTCCAGAGCTCTGCCTGTATGCAGCTTTCTCCTTTTTTCTACTGTATTCTGTGAACTCTAGCTGCCTTAGCCACTGAAACTCACAGTTTTGTCTCATCAACTCAGAGAGACAGATTTCTTTTTCAATGGCTGGGAACTCTATATGAGCAGTAAGCTTGAACATTTAAATTCTCACTTTGTTCGTCTCCCATTTTTGTGGATCACTGCCCTTCATTGCCAGAATTCTAATGTCTTAAAAGCCTTTGTTTTTCATATATGTTGCCTTGTCATTTAGTTATTTCACTTGGAAAAATAAGCCAGACACTATTACTTTACCTTGTTCAGAAGTAGAAGTATCATAAATATACATATATATAAATATACATATATAATATGTGGTATATATATGTATATATACCACAGTTTCTTTATCCACTCATTTATTGATGGGCATTTGGGTTCATTCCATATTTTTGCAATTGAAAATTGTGCTGCTATAAACATCTGTGCAAGTATCTTTTTCATATAATGACTTATTTGCCTCTGAGTGGATACCCAGCATAGGATTGCTGGATCAAATGGTAGTTCTGCTTTCAGTTCTTTAAAGAATCTCCACATTGTTTCCCATAGTGGTTGTACTAGTTTACATTCCCACCAGCAGTGTAGATGTGTTCTCTATTCACCACATCCACATCAATATCTATTATGTTTTTATTTTTAAATTATGGCCATTCTTTTCTCTTTTTTTTTTTCTTTTTTATTTTTTTGAGATGGAGTCTCACTCTGTCTCCCAGGCTGGAGTGTGCAGTGGCACCATCTTGACTCACTCGCACCTCTGCCTCCCTGGTTCAAGTGATTTTCCCACCTCAGCCTCCTGAGTAGCTAGTACTACAGGCATGAGCCACCATGCCTTGCTAATTTTTTGTGTTTTTAGTAGAGCCAGAGTTTCACCATGTTGACCAGGCTGGTCTCAAACTCCTAGCCTCAAAAAATTCAGTTGCCTCAGCCACCCAAAGTGCTGGATTACAGGCATGAACCACCATGCCTGGCCAATTATGGGCATTATTGCAGGAGTAAGTTGGTATCAATTGTACTTTTGATTTGCATTTCCCTGATCATTAGTGACATTGAGCATTTTTTCATATGCCTGTTGGCAATTTGTATATATTTTTTGAGACTTGTCTATTCATTTCCTTAACCCACTTTTTGATGGCATCATTTTTTTGTTTTCTTTTTGTAATTTGTTTGAGTTTGTTATAGATTCTGGATATTAGTCCTTTGTCAGATCTACAGATTGTGAAGATTTTCTCTCACTTTATGGATTGTCTGTTTACTCTGCTGACTGTTCCTTTTGACATGCAAATGCTTTTTAGTTTAATTAAGTCCCAGCTATCTTTTTTATTGTATTTGCTTTTGGGTTCTTGGTTATGAAATCCTTGCCTAAGCCAATGTCTAGAAGAGTTTTTGTAGAATTTTTATAGTTTCAAGACTTAGGTTTGAGTCCTTGATTCATCTTGAATTGATTTTTGTGTAAGGTGAAAGATGAGGATTGAGTTTCATTCTCCTACGTGTGGTTAGTCAATTATCCCAGCATTATTTGTTGAACAGGGTGTCCTTCCTCACTTTATGTTTTTGTTTGCTTTGTCAAAGATCAGTTGGCTGTAAGTATTTGGATTTATTTCTGGGTTCTCTACTCTACTTCATTTTTCTATGTGCCTATTTACCATGCTGTTTTGGTGACTGTTGCCTTAGAGTATAGTTTTTAATAAGGTAATGTGATGCCTCCAGATTTGTTCTTTTTGCTTAGTTTTGCTTTGGCTATGTGGGCTTTTCTTTGGTTTTGTATTTTTTTTTCTAATGCTGTGAAGAATGATAATGTTATTTTGATAAGAATTGCATTGAATTATAGATTGCTTTTGGCGGTATGGTCATTTTCACAATATTTGTTTTACCTATCAATGATCATGGGATACATTTCCATTTGTTTATGTTATTTAAGATTTCTTTCAGCAGTGTTTTGTAGTTCTCCTTGCAGAGGTCTTTCACCTCCTTGGTTAGGCATATTCCTAAGTTTTTTGTTTGTTTGTTTTTTGGTTTTGGAGTTTTTTACAGCAAGTTTAAAAGGGGTTGATTCTTGATTTATTAAATTCTCAGCTTGGTCACTGTTGGTGTATATAAGAGCTATTGATCTGTGTACATTAATTTTGTACCTGTAAACTATTCTAAATTCTTTTATGGGTACTAGGAGCTTTCTGGAGATGTCTTTAGGGTTTTCTAGGTAAACAATCATTATCATCAGCAAACAGTAACATTTGACATCCTCTTTACTAATTTGGATGCAATTTATTTCTTTATTTTGTTAGATAGCTCTGGCTAGGACTTCTAGTACTATGTTGAAGAGGAGTGGTGAGATTGGGCATCCTTGTCTTTTTCAAGTACTTAGAGGGAATGCTTTCAACTTTTTCCCATTCAGTATTATGTTGGCTGTGGGTTTGCCATAGATGGCTTTTACTACATTGAGGTATGTCCCTTGTATATCAGTATTGCTGAGTTTTAATCATAAAAGGCTGGATTTTGTCTAATGCTTTTTCTGCATCTATTGAGATGATCATGTAATTTTTGTTTAAGATTCTGCTTATGTGGTGTATCACATTTATTGACATGTGCATGTTAAACCATCCCTGAATCCCTGGTATGAAACCAACTTGATCATAGTGGATTATGTTTTTGATACATTCTTGGATTTGGTTAGCTAGTATTTTGTTAAGGATTTGAGCATCTATGTTCATCAGGGATATTGGTCAGTAGTTTTCTTTTTGATTATATCCTTTCCTGGTTTTGGTATTAGGGTGATACTGGTTTCATAGAATGATTTGGGCAGGGTTCCCTTATTCTATCTTGTGGAATAGTGTCAACAGGATTGGTACCAATTCTTTGCATATCTAGTAGAATTCTGCTGTGAATCCATCTGGTCTTGGAGTTTTTTTGTTGTTGTTTTTGGTAATAATTTTTTATTAGCATTTTAATCTCACTGTTCATTATTGGTCGGTTCAGAGTAACTAATTCTTACTGATTTAAACTAGGAAGGTTGTATCTTTCCAGGAATTTATCTATCTCCTCTAAGTGTTCCAGTATATGTGCATAAACGTGTTCATAGTATCCTTGAATAATCTTTTCATATTTCTGTGTTGCCCATTGTAATATTTCCCATCTCATTTCTAATCAAGCTTATTTGAATTTTCTCTCTTCTTTTTTTGGTTAATCTTCCTAGTGGTCTATCAATTTCATTGATCTTTTCAAAGAACCAGCTTTTTGTTTCATTTATCTTTTGCATTGGTTTTTTTGTTTGCTTGTTTCAATTTCATTTAGTTCTGCTCTAATCTTGGTTATTTCCTTTCTTCCACTAGGTTTGGTTTTGTTCTTGTTTCTCTAGTTCCTCGAGATGTGACCTTAGATTGTCTGTTTGTGCTGTTTCAGACTTTTTGATGTAGCTGCTTAGGGTTATAAACTTTCCTGTTAGCACTGGCCTTTGCTGTATCCAGTGATAGGTGGTGTCGCTGTTGTCATTCAGTTTGAAGAATTTTTAAATTTTCATCTTACGTTCATTTTTGACCCAGTGATTGTTCAGGAGCAGAATATTAGATTTCCATGGTTTCGAAGGGCTTTTTTGGAGTTAATTTTCAGTTTTTTTCCACTGTGGTCTAAGAGAGTGCTTGACATAACTTTAATTTTCTTTCATTCATTGAGGCTCATTTTGTGGCCTATCATATGGTTTATCTTGGAAAAAGTTATGTGTTGTCGAATAGAATGTATATTCTGAAGTTGCTGTGTAGAATATTCTGTGAATATCTGTTAAGTCCATTTGTTCCAGGGTATGGTTTAAATCTATTGTTAATTTATTGACTTTCTGTCTTGATGACCTGTCTATTGCTATCAGTGGAGTACTGAAGTCCCCAACTACTATTGTGTTGCTGTTTATCTAATTGTTTAGTTCTGTTATTAGTTCTTAGTAATTATTTCATAAATTTGGGAGTTCCAGTGTTAGGTGCATATATATTTAGGGTGTGATACTTTCTTTTTGGACAAGGCCTTTTATCATTATAAAATGACTTTGTCTTTTTTAACTGCTGTTGCTTTAGGGTTTGTTTGATGTAAAAATAGCTACAGGGGTAGCTTTCAATGTCCATTTGCATGGAATATATATATTTTTTCATCCCTTTACCTTAAGTTGATGTGAGTCCTTATGTGTTAGATGTGTCCCTTGAAGATAGCAGATAGTTGATTGGTGAATTCTTATCCATTCTGCAATACTGTATCTTTTAAATGGAGCATTTAAGCCCTTTACATTCAACATTCAGTATTGAGGTGTGAGGTAACATTCCATTCATCATGCTATTGTTTAGATAAATTTCTTGATTTTTTGTTATTTTTTTAATTGCATTTTTGTTTTGTAGGTCATGTGAGATGGGTTTCCAGCATTTGTTTCAAGATTTAGAGTTCCTTGTAGCAGTTCTTGTAGTGCTGGCTTGGTAGGGGCAAATTCTCTCAGTTTTTGTTTGTTTGAAAAAGACTGTATCTTGCCTTCATTCATGCAGCTATGCAGCTTTTTTTCACTGGGTCTAAAATTCTTGACTGATAGTTATTTTGTTTGGGGAATCTGAAGATAGGGCCCCAAACCCTTCTAGCTTGTAGGGTGTCTGCTGAGAGATCTGCTGTTAATCTGATAGCTTTTCCTTTATAGGTTGGTGTTTTGGCCTCAAAGCCCTTAAGTTTCTTTCCTTCATCCTCACTCTAGATGACCTGATGACAGTGTGCCTAGGCAATGATCTTTTTGTGATGAATTTCCCAGGTGTTCTTTGAGTTTCTAGTATTTGGGCGTCTGGTTCTGTAGCAAGGCTGGGAAATTTTTCATTGATTATTTCCCCAAATATATTTTCTAAACTCCTATTTTCCCTTTTTCATCAGGAATGCTGATTATTCTTAGGTTTGGTTGTTTAACATAATCCCAGACTTCTTGGAGGCTTTGTTTATATTTTCTTATTCTTTGTCTTTGTTAGATTGGGTTAAATAGAAAACCTTGTCTTTGAGCTCTGCAGTTATTTCTTCTTTCTTCTGCTTACTCAATCCTATTGCTGAGACTTTCCAGAGCATTTTGCATTCTCTTTGTTTTCTGAAGTTTAGATTGGTTTATATTTATGCTATCTATTTCACTGAATATTTTTCACTTCACTTTTTATCCTTGTTTTTTTTTTAAATTTTCTAACATTGGGCTTCACTTTTCTCTGGTGCCTCCCTGATTAGCTTAATAACCAACCTTCTGAATTATTTTTCAGGTAGATAAGGGATTTATTATTGGTTTGGATCCATTGCTGGTGAGCTAATGTGATTTTTTAGGGGAGTATTAAATAAACTTGTTTGTCATATTACCAGAGTTGTCTTTCTGGTTCCTTCTTATTTGGATAGGCTCTGTCAGAGGGAAGATCTGGGGCTCAAGGCTGTTGTTCAGTTCCTTTTGTCCCACGGAGTATTTCCTTGATGTGGTATTCTCCCTGCTTTTCCTAGGGATGTGACTTCCTGAGAGCCCAGTTGTAGTGATTGTTATCTCCCTTCTGGATCTAGTCATCCAGCAAGACTATCAGGCTTCAGGCTGGTACTGGGGGTTATCTACACAGAGTCCTGTGATGTGAACTGTGTGTCTCTCAGCCATAGATACTTGCACCTGCTCCAGTGGAGGTGGCAGGGGGGTGAAACAGACTCTCTGAGGCTCCTTATTTTTGGTTTTATGTACTATTTTTGTGCTGGTTGGGCTCCTGCTGGGAAGTGGTGCTTTCAAGAAAGCATCAGCCATGGTAGTATGAGGAAGAATAGGCAGTAGATGAGACCCTAGAACTCCCAAGAGTATATGCCCTTTGTTTGTAGTTACCAGGGTGGGTAGGGAAGAACCATTAGATTGGGGCAGGCCTAGGCATATCTGAGATCAGATTCTACTTGGGCAAGTCTTGTTGCAGCTGCTATGGGGGATGGGGGGGAGGTTCCCAGGTCAATGGAGTTATGTTTCTAGGAGGATTATGGCTGCCTCCGCAGTGTCATGCAAGTTATCAGCGAAGTGGGGGAAAGCTGGCAGTCACAAACCTCACCCAGCTCCCGTGCAACACAAAGGGCTGGTCTCATTCCCACCGTGCCCCATCCCCAATGGCACTGAGTCTGTTTCCAGGAAACGGGTGAGCAGGGCTGAGAGCCTGCCCCAGGCTACCCTCCTAGCAACTGCAAAAGTAAATAGGGCTTTCTTTCCTCCCCTACCTGTGGAGTCTGCACACTAGATTCATATCCTTCACTGAGTTCTAGCCAGAACACTTCTCAATTTGTTCAAATTGTTACAAAGTTCAACTGGAGGTTTCCAACCCCTTGTGGCTTTTTCCCATTGACTCTGGAAGCCCTCCTCTAGGACTGCTGTGAGGCAAGGTAGAATTGGCTTGCTATGGAACCCAGTGAGCCCACAGGAATTTTCCCGCTGCTTCCTCTACCCCTGTATTTCACTTGGCTCTGTAAATTGACTCAGCTCCAGGTAAGCACTGAAGTAATCTTCTCCTGTAATCTGGACCTTCAGGTTCCCCAGTGGAGATATATGTTCAGTGGTAGACAATCTCCTTTATGCACTTCCACAGTTTGGTTACTCACAGTATTTGGAGTGTCTCCCAGTTTCGTTGTGGAGGAGCTAATCACTTCCCTCAGAGAGTTTGTGGATTCTCCTCGCTTTCCTACTGTATTCCTGCTGTCATTATGGAGCAAAAGTTCAGAATGTGTGCCTCCACAAACTGTTCTGTCTGTCCAAGTGGGAGCTGCAATCTAGTCCTGCCTTCTATCCTCCATGATCTCTCCTCCTGCTGGGTTTTTAATCTCATCTTGATTTAAAGTTCTCACAATCCCCATATCTCATGGGAGGGACACAGCGGGAGGTGATTGAAACTTGAGGGCAGTTACTCCTATGTGGTTCACGTTATAGTGAGTTAATTCTCATGAGATCTGAGAATGGAAAAACATTCCATGCTCATGGTTCGGAAGAATCAATATCATGGAACGGGCCATATTGCCCAAAGTAATTTGTAGATTCACTTCTATCCCCTCAAGCTACCATAGACTTTCTCTACAGAATCAGGAAAAATCTACTTTAAATTTCATATGGAACCAAAAAAGAGCCCGCATAGCCAAGACAATCCTAAGCAAAAAGAACAAAGCTAGAGGCATCACGCTACCTGACTTCAAACTATACTACAGGCTACAGTAATCAAAACAGCATGGTATTTGCACCAAAACAGATAAATAGACAAATGCAACAGAATAGAGGCCTCAAGAATAATGCCACAAATCTACAAGCAGCTGATCTTTGACAAAACTGACAAAAATAAGCAATGGGGAAAGAATTTCCTATTTAATAAATGATGTTGTGAAGACTGGCTAGCCATATGCAGAAAGCTGACACTGGATATTTTCCTTACACCTTATACAAAAATTAACTTAAGATGGATTTAAGAACTTAAATGTAAGACCTATAACCATAAAAACTCTAGAAGAAAACCTAGGCAATACCATTCAGGACATAGTCATAGGCAAAGACTTCATGACTAAAACACCAAAAGCAATGGCAAAAAAAAAAAAAAAAGCCAATATTGACAAATGGGATCTAATTAAACTAAAGAGCTTCTGCACAGCAAAAGAAACTCTCATCAGCATGAACAGGCAACCTACAGAAGGGGAAAAAAAATTTCAATCTATCTATCCTACAAAGGGCTAATATCCAGAATCTATAAAGAACTTAAACAAATTTACAAGAAAAAAAACAACCCCATCAAAAAGTGGGCAAAGGATATGAACAGACACTTCTCAAAAGGAGACATTTATGCAGCCAACAAACATATATAAAAAAAAGCTCATCATCACTGATCATTAGAGAAATGCAAATCCATTTGCATATTGTGTAGGATTGTTACATAGGTATACCCATGTCATGGTAGTTTGCAGCATCTATCTCCCCATCATCTATATTAGGTATTTCTCCTAATGTTATCCCTCCTCAATCCCCTCACCCCTGCTATTCCTCACCTAGCTCTCCCAACGCCCAACAGGCCCCAGTGTGTCATGTTCCTCTCCCTGTATCCATGTGTTCTCATTGTTCAACACCCAGTTATGAGTGAGAACATGTGGTGTTTGGTTTTCTGTTCTTGTGTCAGTTTGCTGAGAATCATGGTTTCCAGCTTCATCCATGTATCCTGCAAAGGACATGAACTCATCCTTTTTTATGACTGCATAGTATTGCATGGTGTATATGTGCCACATTTTCTTTATCTAGTCTATCACTGATGGGCATATGGGTTGATTCCAAGCCTTTGTTATTGTAAACAGGGCAACAATGGACATATGTGTGCATGTGTCTTTATAACAGAACAATTTATAATCCTTTTGCTATATACTCAGTAATGGGATTGCTGGGTCAAATGGTATTTCTATTTCTAGATCCTTGAGGAATCACAACACTGTCTTCCACAATGGTTGAACTAATTTACACTCCCACCAAAAGTGTAAAAGTGTTCCTATTTCTCCACATCCTCTCCAGCATCTGTTGTCTCCTGATTTTTTAATGATCACCATTTTAACTGGTGTGAGATGGTATCATAATGTGGTTTTGATTTGCATTTCTCTAATGACCCGTGATGATGAGCTTTTTTTCATATGTTTGTTGGCTGCATAAATGTCTTCTTTTGAAAAGTATCTGTTCATACCCTTCACCCACTTTTTGATGGGGTTGTTTTTTTCTTGTAAATCTGTTTAAGTTCTTTGTAGATTCTGGATATTAGCCCTTTGTCAGATGGGTAGATTGCAAAAATTTTTTCCCATTCTGTTGGTTGCCGGTTCCCTCTAATGATAGTTTCTTTTGCTGTGAGGAAGCTCTGGAGTTTAATTAGATCCCATTTGTCTATTTTGGCTTTTGTTGCCACACATAACTTCAAGTAATATTTGCTCTATAAAATAGTGCTGCTATAATGTACATCTATATCTGAAACTTCATTTTAAAAACATGAATATAATTGGTTTATGTTTATATTCATAACCTTGCAATTATAAATTTATCTCAGAATTTTGATGAATTATTATAAATTCAATGTATATTTCTTTAGTTATTATGAGTGATCTTACAAAAACATGGAAATGCTAACTATAATTCCTTAACATGAAATAATCAATCTTTAGTACTTTCATTTCTCAAGAATTTTCTCTTTGTCTCCACTCTGTCTCACACACATGTACATACACATATATATTTGCAAAAAATTAAAATCTTAAATATATATCATGGAAATAATTACTTAGACATTTCAAATGTATCCTTATTTTTAATAATTATGCACTACTTCTTATATTACTGTATCATGACTTATTTCGGCATATCCCAATGGTTGGAGATTTAAATATCCTTGTATTTCAATATTATAAATAGCTCTCAGATGACACTTAGAGACCAGAGATTTTTTTTGCCAGTTCTGCCATTCATCTGCATTGTATATCACTGTTGTCTATATTCAGGTCCAATTTCTTTTTTATTCATAGTCTAATAACCTTTCAGAAATCTATCTTGATGTTCACTCCCATCAACAGGAAGAGCACAAATAGACATGTGGTTTGGAAGGGTGATCCTCAAAAACATGGAAGTTGGTTTCAATTGGGGAAAGTATAGAAAAGTGTTAATTTCAAAATATTCTTAAGAAGAGGAGATGATAACACATATTAAAGCAGTGACCACATTATTACGGAGAGCAGCAAAGAATCAGGCATTTTCTGACATGAAAAAGAGTCTCGCTAGATTAAGATCTCCTAGAAAATCATGAGGACAATAGTTCACTCTTCTCCATTTCAAGTGCTTACTGTAATTACTGACACATAGTATGGGATAAGCAATGAAGCAAAACAAAACATAATGGAATGAATGAAAAGATTATTTATAGAAATAAATGCCTACGTTGTGTGGATACTGAATGAGAGTAAGAAAACAAAGATGACGGTCTTTTTTTTCTTTGTCTCTCTTGTGAAAATAAACGCCATGCTCACCTTTTATTTCCACTTTGATTGGCCTTAAAAAATTATAGAATTTATGCATGGCAACATCTCCTAAGAATTCTTCACTGTTCTTCAAATCATTACCCCAGGGAACACTAATTTATTCCCTTCTAAATAATCATAAACCTTTACTGTTAATTTATATTCTGTTATAACTTAATTTCCTCTACTCGATGGTGATATACTTGACAAGTAAAATGTTTTGTTTAAATGTAAGTCTTCTACACAGCCTAATGTAATACTTTGCATACTATAAATATTTTTTAAAGTATAAATGAAAATAATTTGTGTGTAACTGTATTCTGTATACTAGCAGAGTTATTACTGATTGTTTTCATTTGTGAAGAAATGAATATGGTTTATTTTCATCCTATTATATTTTGTGCATCAGGGAATTGTGTTTCTCAAACATCCACCTGCTGTTTGATTTATGGCATACTGAGTCACCTTAAGACTTTCCACAATCTGTGCTCAGACACCCCTGTAATCAACTAATCAATCAATCTTATTTAGAAGCTAGAGTAGTAATAATGGAATATGTGAGAGCAAAAACAGGGAATAAAAATGTATAAAAGGAAAAACATCTTCCAACATGTTTCTTGTTACTAAACATTCATTTCTCAATTTAGCCCCATATATCTGATGGAAGATTTTGTGCATTTCACTCTGTAAGTAAAGCAGAACAATTACTTTCCCTAAAAGAATGCTAACTTTGCAGACTAGCACAGAACATCTCATACAAATAACTAACATGTTCTTAAAATCATGTAAAATTTATCTTGTTAACTTGGACCTTTGGGAATTATTTTAGATCCAAATGAAATACAGTATTAAAATAATTTTCATCTTATCAATAAAGTGTTTTTTTGGGGTAGACAACACCAGAGAATAGAGGCAGTACAGGTTTTGGAGAATATTTGAAATCTGTGATTTTGTATGAGATACTTACTCATTCATCATTACATTCTTTATCTGTCAAAGTGAAAATAAGAATACTTAATAAGGTTTCTGTGAGAATAATTGAGCTAACAGAGTTAAGAACTTAGCTTTTGATACTACTAACACTTCTGTTGCTAATAATATTATCAATAAAATAGCAACACCAGCCACAATTTGATGAGCATTATGTTCTATATCTTTTTGAGTAATTTTATAAAACATTTTATTTTACCCTACAATTATTGATTTGGGAGATTATTAATATTGACATTTTAAAATAAAATTTCTGAGCCTCAAAGAGTTGTTCTGATGTGTAAGTGACTTGTCCTAAGGACTACTTGGCAGGATACAAAATCAACATACAAAAATCAGTGGGATTTCTAAACATTAACAGTGTATTATTTGAATAAGAAATTAAGTAAACAATCTCCTTTTACAACAGCATCAAAAACAACAAAACATTTAGAAATAAATTTTTCCAAGAGTTGAAAAATGAGTACACTGAAAACTACAAGATATAGGTGAAAGAAATTGGGAAAAGACACTAGCAATTGGAATGATATCCCATATTTTTGAATTGGAAGAATTAATATTATTAAAGTATTCATACTATGCAACGTGATCTACAGATTAAGTGTTAACTCTATCAAAATTACAACATTTTTCACAGAAATAGAAAAAAGATCCTAAAATTATTGCAGAACCACATAACATCCTGAATAGCCAAAGCAATCTTGATACAATTTTTTTTTTAATTAAAAAGCTGGAGTCACCACACTCCCTGATTTCAAACTATATTGCAAAGCTATAGTAATCAAAAAGTGTGCAATTAGCATAAAAACAGCCCTATAGAAAATGGAATGGAATGGAGAGCCAACACAAATCTGGTCAATTAATCTGTGACAAGGGCCCCAAAAATACACAATTGGGAAAGAATAGTTTCTCAAATAAATGGTGAAAGAAAAATTGGATTTCCGCAAACAAAATAATGAAATTGGACCCTTATTTTCCATAATATTGGAAATTACTTTTTGGACAGGCTTCCAAAAGCATAGGCTACAAAAGCCAAAATCGGCAAGTAGGACTACATCAAACTAAAAATCTTCTCCACAGTTAAGGAAATAATCAATAAAATGAAAATGCAACTTAGAGAATGGTGGAAATATTTGCAAATCATGTATGTGATGAGGGGTTAACGTCTAAAATACATAAGTAACCCATACAACTCAAAGGAGTAACCCAGTTTGAAAATAAGCAAAGTATCTGAATAGACATTTCTTCAAAGAAATCATACAAATGGCCAACGGGTATATGAAAAGATGTTTAACATAACTAATCAGGAAAACACAAAACTACAATGAGCTATCAGCTCATACCTGTTAGGGTGATTATTGTAAAAATATATGAGAGATAATAAGTGTTAAACTAGCTTGTGGAGAAAAGGGAACCCTTGTACACTGCTGATAGGAATGTAAATTGTTATATTCAATGTGAAAAACAATATCAAGATTCCTCAAACAAATAAAACATATTTTCAAAATCTACTTAGTTCTACTCAGATTTGCGCGATGCTGATTTTTGCATGTCATATTCCATTTCAGAGTTTGATTAGATATTTAACTTCCCTGTTTATAAACACAGCTGTGTCTGACCCCATACTGATGTTAACTTCATTTCATTTCATTTCAACCTGTTTTACCAATCACATGAAGGGTGACGATGGGTTAACAAAGGTCCACAATAATTGTGGATATTATCACAGGCAATGAATACCATTCAAATGAAGGTGAGTGAATTTGTTCTTTCCAAGCAATGCAGTCTTTTATTATTTAAAATATTATTTTTAAGTAAATTTCCATTTATTATTTATTTGAGTGAGGACTCTGGGCAATGATAGCTGTTGCTTATTTAGACCTTATAATAAAGGAATTCTCATGCATCTCCCTTAACTGAGAGGGTTGAAATTTTCAATCCATGCACCCTGTTAACCTAACTCTTGTATGAAAAATGTGATTTAATTCTGGCAACGCTAATGTCTAGTTCAGGAGTATATGTAGTTTATTTGAGCTGCGATCTCAAAAAGGCCCTAGGTGACCATGAGTGTGAACACATTCAAGATAAATGACCAATTTTTCAAACTGCTGTATGCAGAAGGGCCAGATAAACAGGAAATAATAAGTGCCTTCTTCACAAAGAAATTACTTAATTCATTAAGTCAGGAAGTACTACGAAGACTAGGGAACTAGAAGCTTGGGTCTATTGAACATTATGTTTCTCAATAAATCACTTATCAGCCCTATGTTTCAAGAAACTGGAGTTGGTCTTATTTAACCCTCCCATTTCTCACGGTTGCTTGGTGAGAATGAATGTGATAGGGTGAAAGACTGGTTTTGAATTTCTTGAAAAAATGTCCTATATCTATTTTAAGAACTATTTCAAGAGATGGTTTTCAGAAACTTGGTTCTTAAATTGCTGGCTCTGTGACCTGCTGCAGCACAGTGTCTTGGATCTTCCCTTTGCCTTGATGCAGCATTGCCCAATATTTTCTCAGGCTGTGACATAGTTATGGACTTCTGGGGGTACATTGTAAAAACAAATAAAATTTCTCAGTTACAGCTGCTTTGACATTAAGGGAAATGGTATTTATAGACCCTCTACTACGTTAGAGGCATCATGGAAAAGTTGTTATATATATAATTACATTTAGTATTTCCAACAATTCTATGGTATTATTTTGGAACAAATCAGAGAATATATAATTCTATTGCCAAGCTGAATTTTACCTTACCAATTATATGAATAAAAATCTATTTTTTATAATTGGCTATTAAAAGTAAGTATACTTTGTTGGCTATCACAGTAATTACTAAGTGTTTTCTCTCTTCATCCCTCAGTGACTCATTTGTGTTCTCTCTAAGAGGCCAGTCTTCCCAGATTGAATAAGTTTCTTCAGTCAATATTCGTTTAAGATAAAGAATTGGCTAGAACTTCCAAACAAGATCTCAAGGTCCATTTCTAAGAAACCGATTAAATTTTGGTTTTCATATTTCCAAAACTTCTGGTTATCATGAAGCTATTCTGTGCTTCAAATTAAATTATATATGTAAATCTGCATAACAACATTTAAAATATGATACAAGCATGACACCATGAACAGTCGTATTTCCACAAATAACAGAGGCAAAAGTGAGTTAGGAAAAGAAGTAAACAACAAAATATGAGTGAAAGAGTAAAACTGTACATATTAATACATATGTAGACAAAAGATTATTACTTAGCAAATCCAACCACAGTTTGACACTAAAGGTCATCAGTCAGCCTAGCTGTATTATAAATAGAATCAAGGTCACAGACTTGAAAAACACTACATGCTACTAAACTTGCTGTCATATGGACAAGTCCAAAATGACCAGCTGATGAATTAATTAATATTCATGAACAGTTTTTCATAGTTTATTTTAACATCCTTAGAGTTTACCATTCCTATTCCAAACTTGCAAATAATATGCAAATAATATGGAATATCAAGAAAGCTTCAAGTTGTTCAAGATCACCAATATTTTAAAAGCTGATTAGGTTTGGTCAGATGGTTGCTCACTGCTCTTTGCAGTGATAAAACTAGCTGTAGTCTATAAAAAGCCTTAATAGGTATATTCTTTTTTATTGATTACCAACTTATTTATAAAAATAATGCTTATTATTGAACCAACACAGCATGACATGGCATTTATTAAATGATTATTGTGTTCAGTGTGCTATTCTAGCAAAGTAGAAATCAGGTGGAGTTGAATAATTATTACCCATACTAGGACTTAGTAGGTCAGGGGTATTCCTTGTGCTTTGTCACTACTAAGTATAATCCTTATAACACTTTCCTGAGGCAAGTATTACTGTTTCACCTTACAGATAAGGGAACTATAGTACCAAGATTTATGTGTGTTGCCTAAGAACTGCATAAATTTAATGTGTACAATTCGATTAGTTTGGGCATGGGCAAACACCTGTGATACCATCACCATAATCAAGGTGATACATATGGAACAGCTCCCAAAGTTTTGCATCTGTTTTAAAATTTTTGTTTAGTGTGTTTTTGTGTGTAGTAAGAACATTTAACATGAGACATGCTTACCTAATACATTTTGATGTGTATAATACAGTATTAACTATAGATATTATATTGTATATCAGATCTCTAGAATTTATTCATCTAGCATGAATGAAACTTTATATCAATTGAAGAACAGCTTCTCATCCCACCCCTTCCCCAACGCTCAAAACCAGTATTGTATTCTCTGCTCCGACAACACTGACCCACTATAGATATCTCATATAAGAGGAATCAAGCGGTATTTGTCCTTCTGTGACTGGTTATTTCATTCAGCCCTGTCTTACATGATAACAAAATCAACTCAAAATGGATTAAACACTCAAATATAAGACCTGAAACTGTACAATTCCTGGTAAAAACATGAAAAAATCTTCTTGCATTGGCTATGGCAATGATTTCTTGCCTCTGACACCAAAAGCACAGACAACAAAAGAAAAAATAAGGGGAACTAGATCAAACCAAAACACATCTCTATAGCAAGAGAAACAATCAGCAAAATGAAAAGACAACTTATTGAATGAGACAAAATATTTGCAAGCCATTTATATGATATTGATTTTCTGTCAAAATATATATGGAACTCCTATGACTTAATTGAAAAAGCAAACAAACAAGGAAACAAGTAATGTGAGCAAAGGACTTGAACAGGCATTTTACCAAAGAAAACTTACAAAATATACAAATGACCAGCTGGTATATGAAAAGGTGTTCAACATAACTAATCATCAGGAAAATGCAAATCAAGACCACAATGAGACATCATCTCACAACTGTTAGGATGCCTATTATAAAAACAAAAAATCAACAAACAAATCAACACAATAAAAGAAAATAGTAAACACTAGCAAGGATGTGGAGAAATCGGAACCTGTGTACACTGCTGCTGAGAATGGAAAATGGCACATATGCTGTAGAAAACATTACAGAAGTTTGTCAAAATATTAAAATTATAACAATCTTATGATCTCGCAATCCCACTTCTTAGTATATATGTAAAAGAATTAAAATCAGAGTCCCAAAGTGGTATCTGCATTCTCGTATTTATCGCAGCATTATTCAACAGCAAAACTTTGGATATAACCTAAGTATCTGTCTACTGATAATTACATAAGGAAAAAAAGTGATGTATACATGCTAAGAAATACTATTCAGTCTTCAGAAAAAAAGGAACTCATGATATTTTCAACGACATGGATAACTGGTAAACTTGCCATTTTTTTTTAACTTGAATAGTTAAAATTTGGTTTTTCTTCATACTTTCTTAAGTTAAACTTTTAATTTTGAGATCATTGCAGATTCACATATAACTATAAGACATAACAGAATAAATCCCATGTACCCTTCACCCAATTTTCCCCAGTGGTAACATCTTGCAAATCTATATAGCACAGTATCACAACCAGTATATAGATATTAATTTCCATCACTGAAAGAATTTCTCACTTTTCACTCATAGCCACATCTACTCCCAGTCCATGCTCACTTCTGAGCAAACCTGGGCAGCCACCAATTTGTTCCTTATTTTTATTTTTATTTATTTATTTCTTTTTTTTTTTTAAGAGAAAGAAAGAAGTAGAATAAAAGAGAAAAAAAAAAGAAAGAGAAAGAGGGAGAAAGAACGAGAATCTTGCTCTATTGCTCAGGAATTCATTTAAATCTGTGAAATGCTTACGCAATTACTAAAAAGTGATTTATTTCCTATTATGTGATCACTTTTAGAATAGGTATGATATAATATTGAAAAAAATATATGTTTTGTGGATATGGGGTGGTAGGTTCTGTAAATATTTATTAAATTTTCTTGTTCCAGGTCTGAGTTCAAATCCGGTTTTTTGTTTTTTTTTTTTGCTCTCCATTAGATTGGTAGATCTACCTCCATCCCTTTATGTTAAGTCTTTGTGTGTCCTTGCCTATAAGAAAGGTTGGAATACAGCGTACTGATGGGTTTTAACTTTTTATTCAGTTTGTCTAACTGTATGTTTTGATTGGGGCATTTAATCCCTTTAAGTTTAGGCTTAATATTGATATATGTGAATTTAATACTGTTATTTAAGGCTAACTAGCTGTTTTCCCATTAGTTGATGTAAATTCTTCATTGTTGTAATATTCTTTACTTTTTGGTAAGTTTTTAGGATAACTAATGATAGTTGTTGGTTTCTGTATATAGTGCTTCTTTCAGAAGTTGTTGCAAAACAGGCCTGGTGGTAATGAAGTCTCTGAGTTCTTGCTTGTTCACAAAAAATTTTATTTTTCCTTGGCTTGTAAAACTTAGTTTGGCCGGATATGTGATTCTGGGTTGAAAGTTTTTTTCTTTAAGGATATTAAATATTAACCCCCACTCTCTTCTGGCTTGTAGAGTTTCTACTGAGAGATCTGCTGTGAGTCTGATAGGCTTCCCTTTATGGGTAACCTGGCCTTTCTCTCTGGCTGCCCTTAGTATTTTCTCCTTTATTTCAATCCAAGTAAATCTGACAATTA
>PVKP010006640.1:0-60402 GCA_004027715.1 Plecturocebus donacophilus | reverse complement strand
TCTGAAAAATATTTTCCAACTTGGATTCATTCTCTTCGTCACTTTCAGGTATACCTATTAAGAGTAAATTAGGTCTTTTCACATAGTCCCATATTTCTTGGAGATTTTGTTCATTCCTCCTTACGCTTTTTTCTCTGATCTTGTCTTCTCGTTTCATTTCATTAAGTTGGTCTTCGACCTCTAATATCCTTTCTTCTACTTGATCAATTCGACTGTTAAAACTTGTGCATACTTCACGGATTTCTCGTATTGTGTTTTTCAGCTCCATTAATTCGTTTATGTTCTTCTCTAAATTGTCCATTCTTGTTAGCATTTCGTCAAACCTTTTTTCGAAGTTATTAGTTTCTTTGCATTGGTTTAGAACATATTCTTTTAGCTCATAGAGGTTTCTTATTATCCATCTTCTGAAGCCTAATTCTGATGATTCTTCACACTCGTTTTCCATCAAGCCTTGTTTCGTTACTGATGAGGAACTAGCGTCCTCTGTAGAAGGAGCAACTTTCTGATTTTGAGTGTTCTCAGTTTTTTTATGGTGGCTTCTTGGCATTTTTATGGTTTTATGTATCTGTCATCTTTGTAATTATCAACTTTCAAATTAGGTCTCTGAGTGGACGTCCAGCTTGTTAATTCCCAGCTCCGGAATCTATGTAATTTTCACTGTGGCGACCCACAACACTGGCTAAAACAGCAGCGCTGAAATTCATGGTGGTTTTCTGCCTGGGAATCTCCGGTCTGGCTTCTCAGTCCCTTTTTCAATCAGCTGGATGGACTGCTCTGCCTTCACAGAGCTCCAAACATCATCCATTAGGAGACTCAGTCCCGTTTACTCTGCACCAAGAGCCACTGTTTCTTATTTTTATAATTTTGTCACTTCAATAATGTTGCATAAATGGCATGATGCACTATGTAACCTTTTGCAATTGACTTTTGTTACTCAGCAGAAATATCTGGAGTTTCATATGGGTTCTTGCTTTATGCTTTGTACTGCTGACTATTATTCCATGGTAGAGATGAATCACAATCTATTCACTACTCATCCATTGAAGGACATTGGAACTGTTTCCAGTTTGGAGCTATCATGATAAAGCTGCTACAAATATTTATGCAGGTTGCTATATGAACAAAAATGTTACTTCTATAAGATAAATCCTCAGGACTATGATTCTTGTTGGATCACATGGCAATTATGTCTAGGCTTTCTTTTTGTTTGTTTTTACAAAATGACTATACTCTATTTCATAGTGACTGTACTTTTTTACATTCAACCAGCAATGTTTGAGTGATCCAGTTTCTCTGAATTCTTGTTAGAACATGTTGTCACAATTTATTTATTTATGCAATTCTGTTCTGTATACATATTAGTCATTTCTAATTTGCTTAATGTCACTTAAACATAGTCATTGTATAGCAACAGTATTTTTCTCTGAAGACATTTCTTATTACATACACTTATACATGAACACACATAATGTATACCTTTAGAAAGGTTACATTTGTATACTAATGTATGCTTTCAGAAAGGTTAAATTTTCGGGGGTGGGGTCCAGGATAACCAAATAGGAACAGCTCTGGTCTGTAGATCCCAGGGAAATCAATGCAGAAGGCAGATCATTTCTTCATTTCCAACTGAGGTACCAAGTTCATCTCATTGAGACTGGTTAGGTAGGGGTGCAACCTATGAAATAAGCAGAAGCAGGATGGGGAGTAGCTTCACCCAAGAAATGCAAGGAGCTGGGGGGCTTCCCTTCCCCTGCCAAGGGAAGCCATAAGGGACTGTGCTACCCAGCCGGGTTACTATGCTTTTCCCATGATTTTTGCAACTGGGAAATCAGGACATTCCCTCCTGTGCCTACACAACCATGGCCCTGGGTTTCAAGCACAAAACTTGGTGATTATTTGGGAAGACATGGAGTTAGCTGCAGGAGTTATTTTTCATACCCCAGTGGTACCTGGAACCCCAAAATTCCAAAAACTAGAATGCCTCTTCTCCTCCAAATGATCACAACTCCTGTCCAGCAAAGGCACTAAACTGGATGGAGAATGGGATTGACAAATTGACAGAAGTAGGCTTCAGAAGGTGGGTAATAACAAACTCCTCTGAGCTAAAGGAACATGTTCTAACCCAATGGAAGGAAGCTAAGAATCTTAATGAAAGGTTACAAGTACTGCTAACTAGAATAACAAGTTTAGAGAAGAACATAAATGACCTGATAGAGCTGAAAAACAGCATAAGAACTTTGTGAAGCATACACAAGTATCAATAGCCAAATCTATCAAGCAAAAGGAAGGATATAAGAGATTGAAAATCAACTACTGAAATAAAGTGTGAAGACAAGATTAGAGAAAAAAGACCTGAAAGGAACAAACAAAGCCTCCAAGAAATATGGGACTACATGAAAAGACCAAACCTATGATTGATTGGTGCACCTGAAAGTGACAAGGACAATGTAACCAATTTGGAAAACACACTTCAGGATATTATCCAGGAGAACTTCCCCAACCTAGCAAGACAGGCCAACATTCAAATTCAGGAAATACAGAGAACACCACAAAGATACTCATTGAGAAGAGCAACCCCAAGACACATAATCGTCAGATTCTCCAAGGTTGAAACAAAGGAAAAAATGTTAAAGGCAGCCAGAGAGAAAGGTCAAGTTACTTCAAAAGGGAAGCTCATCAGACTAATAGCAGGTCTCTCTGCAGAAACCGTACAAACCAGAAGAGACTGGGACCCAATATTCAACATTCTTAAAGAAGAGATTTTTCAACCCAGAATTTCATATCCAACCAAACTAAGCTTCATAAGTGAAGGAGCAATAAAATGCTTTACAGACAAGCAAATGATGGGGGATTTTGTCACCACCAGGCCTGTTTTACAAGAACTCCTGAAGGAAACACTAAAAATGAACAGGAAAAAACCTGTATCAGCACCTGCAAAACACATCAAAATATAAAGACCAACAACACTATGAAGAAACTTCATGAAATAATGTGCAAAATAACCAGCTAGCAGCATAATGACAAGATCAAATTCACATGTAACAATATTAACCTTAAATGTAAATGGGCTAAATGCCCCAGTTACATTGGATTGGTTAAGGAGTCAAGACCTATTGGTGTGCTGTATTCAGGAGACCAATCTTACAAGCAAAGAAAAACAGGCTAAAACTAAAGGGATGGAGGAATATTTAAGAGGCAAATATAAGGTAAAAAAGAAAAAAAGCAGGAGTTACAATCTTAGTCTCTGATGAAACACACTTTAAACCAACAAGGATTAAATGAGACAAAGAAGGGCATTACATAATGGTAAAGAGATCAATGCAAGTATGCACCCAATACAGGAGCACCCAGATTCATAAAACAACTTCTTAGAGACCTACAAAGAGACTTAGACTCCTACACAGGAATATCGGGACACTTTAACACCCCACTGTCAATATTACACAGATCAATGAGACAGAAAATTAACAAGGATATTCATGACTTGAACTCAGCTCTAGACCAAAGGGACCTAATAGACATCTACAGAACTCTCCACCCAAAATCAATAGAATATACATTCTTCTCAGTGCCACATAGCATGTATTTTAAAATCGACCACATATTTGGAAGTAAAACACTCCTCAGCAAAAGCAAAAGAACAGAAATTATAAGAAACAGTCTCTCAGACCACAGTGCAATCAAATTAGAACTCAGAATTGAGAAAGTCACTCAAAAGCACACACTATATGGAAACTGAAAAACCCGCTCCTGAATGACCACTGGGTAAAGAACGAAATTAAGGCATAAATAATGAAGTTCTTTGAAACCAATGAGAACAAAGAGACAAACCAGAATCTCTGGGATACAGCTAAACAGTGTTAAGAGGGAAACTTATAGCACTAAATGCCCACATCAGAAAGCTGGAAACATCTAAAATTGATACCCTAACATCACAATTAAAAGAACTGGAGAAGAAAGAGCAACCAAATTTGAAAGCTAGCAGAAGACATAAAATAACTAAGATCAGAGGAGAACTGAAGGAGATAGAAAAACAAACAAAAAAATCCTTAAAAATTCAATAAATCCAGGAGCTGG
Source organism: Plecturocebus donacophilus (assembly GCA_004027715.1). Taxonomy (NCBI): domain Eukaryota; kingdom Metazoa; phylum Chordata; class Mammalia; order Primates; family Pitheciidae; genus Plecturocebus; species Plecturocebus donacophilus. The sequence continues at coordinate 56,325 of PVKP010006640.1, read as the reverse complement.
TTTTTGAAAAGATTAACAAAATAGATGGACTGCTAGCTAGACAAACAAAGAAAAAAAGGGAGAGGAATCAAATAGACACAATAAAAAATGATAAAGGGGATATCACCCCGATCCAACAGAAATACAAACAACCATCAGAGAATACTGTAAACACCTCCATACAAATAAACTAGAAAATCTAGAAGAAATAGATAAACTCCTGGAAAGATTACACCCTCCCAAGATTAAACCAGGAAGAAGTTGAACCCCTGAATAGACCAATAAAAAGTTTTGAAATTGAGGCAGTAACTATTAGCCTATCAACCAAAATAAAAAGCCCAGGAACAGACAGATTCACAGCCAAGTTCTACCAGCTGTACGAAGAGGAGCTATGTTTCAGAGGAACATTTCCTCTGAAATATTCCAAACAATAGAAAGATAGCAACTCCTCCCTAACTCATTTTATAAGGCCATCATCATCCTGATACCAAAACCTGGCAGAGACATAACAAAAGAAGGAAATTTCAGGCCAATAGGCCTGATGAATATTGATGCAAACATCCTCAGTAAAATACTGGCAAACTGAATCTAGCAGCACATCTAAAAGCTTATCCTCCAAGATCAAGTTGCCTTCATCCCTGGGATGCAAGACTGGTTCAACATATGCAAATCAATAAACGTAATTCATCACATAAATACAACCAATGACAAAAAACACATAATTATCTCAATAGATGCAGAAAAGACCTTCAATAAAATTCAACATCCCTTTATAATAAAAATAAACTAGGGATTGATGGAAGGTATCTCAAAATAATAAGAGCTATTTATTAAAACCCATAGCCAATATCATACTGAATGGGCAAATACTGTAAGCATTTCCTTTGAAAACAAGCACAAGACAAGGGTACCCTCTCTGACCACTCCTATTCAATGTAGGATTGGAAGTTCTAGACAGGGCAAATAAGTAAGAGAAAGAAATAAAAGGTATTCAAATAGGAAGAATATGGGGGAAAAGGAACACTTATACACTGCTGGTGGGAATGTAAATTGTACAACCTCTATGAAAGAAAAGTATAGAGATTTTGTAAAGAGCAAAAAGGAGATCTACCATTTGATCTAGCAATCCCACTATTGATTATCCATCCAAAGGAAATGAAGTCACTATACGAAAAAGAAACTTGCAAACCTATGTTTATACTGGCACATTTTGCAATTGCAAAGATGTGAACCCAACCTAAATGTCCATTGATTAATGAGTGGATAAGGAAAATATGGCATATATACACCATGGATTACTACTCAGCCATTAAAAAAAAAATGAAATAAAGTGTTTTGTGGAAACTAGGATGGAGCTGGAGGCCATTATTCTAAGTGAAGTAACACAAGAATGGAAAACCAATAACTGGACATTCTCACTTATAAGTGAGAGCAAAGCTATGAGTACATGAAGGCACATAGAGTAATATAATGGACTTCATAGACTCAGAAGGAAAAGGATGGCAGGGGGCTAGGAATGAAAACAATACACATTAGGTACAATGTACACTATTCGAATGACAGATGCACTAAAAGTGCAGAATTCACCACTATATAGTTCATCCATGTAACAAAAAACAAACTTGTACCCAAAAGCTTTTGAATAATTTTTTAACCATGGGACATATATATCATAGAATACTATGCAACATAAAAAAGGATGAAATTATGTCCTTTGCAGGAACATGAATGCAACTGGAGGCCATTATCCTAAGTGAACTAACACAAAAACAGAATAACAAATACTGCATGTTCTCACTTATTAGTGGGAATTAAACTTTGGGTGCATATGGACATAAAAATGGAAACAATGAATCCTAGAGAGTAGTAGATGGGGAGAGAGGGAGAGGCATAAGGGCTGAACAACTGCCTATTTGGTACTACGCTCCTTACCTGGGCAACAGATTCAACTGTCTCCTAAACTTCAGCATCATGCAATATATATTTGTAACAAAATTGCAAATATGCCCTCTGATTCTAAAAGTTTAAAAAGAAAAAAAATACTTTATAAGTTACTAGTTTTCCTCAAGTACTGCTGAGGGAGCAAATCACACTATGTGAATTCACTATACCTTTTAAGTGGTTTAATATTCCATTCAAACTGTCAAATAAAGTATAAAATACAGTTTGTGATTTATTATTAGTCACTGATAATATGTCAATATAATAAAAGCAGGTTTATTTATTTAAGTAAACAGATTCTTCAATGAAAAATTTTGTCACTACCAGATCTGAAAAAATAGATGCAATGCTTAAAGTGACATTTAAATAAGTTAAAAGTTAGTGATGAACAGAATGAAAGAAATGGGTTAATGTTTAGCTAGGCATGGGAGAATGATTTAAGCCTAACTGCCAGCAGAGGCAAAGTGAAAGGAAGAGATTGCGAATGTGATTAAAAAGGATGGTTGATGGAGAAGGGGAGGCAAGAGGGAGGTATTGATAGTACAGCCGTTCTTCTTCTAAGATAGGATAGAATAAAGGATACAGGAAAGAGCAGATAGACATATTAGTAATAAAGGAAAATAATGATGAGGAATACATGGCTAGATACTGTATATTTTCAGTGAGTTTGGAAATTAGGAAACTATTGAGACTGAATGAATAAAGACTGCCTTGAACATTTGAGGACAATGTTTAAAGTGTGGATAATGTTTGGTTGTCTCAGACCAAAATGATATTTTTGCTTTGAGACACAAACCAAAAATATTATTTATCACTGACAATACAGACACTATTAAATTTGTATATTTACAATGATTTGCAAACCTATTATTTATTCAGACTCTTCCACATAGGATTTTAAACAACTTATGGGAAAAGCCATTCAATAAAATATTTGTTTTCAATTCAGAGTTATCAAGCTAAGCATGGCAGAAAGATGAGCAGGGCTGTTGATGGGGCTGATGATAGTTTTGTTGAGGAGATTATAATAGAAGTATTGCTTATTCTTGCTACTTCTCAGGGTTTCCATGAGAAGATTTTTGTTTGTTTGTTTTGTTTTTAAACATGTATTTGGCCTCTTGCTGCTGCCCTTTTATTCACAACTTTTGAAAGGAATGTCAACCAAATTATCTATTTGATAATTTTAGAGGTAGTAACTTATAATGTTTGGCCTTCCTATTAGGTAAGCATGAACTTCAAGGATATTTCTTCCACTGTTTTTCTCAAGGCTTTTTCTCTTTGGAATGTTTGCATCATTCACCACTGGCAGACTGGGTGGGTAGGACTATTTTGAAGGATCAGAATTAGAAAGAATTACCTATTTAGTTAGGCAAGGAGTGCGGTGGTCTGATCTTGGCTCACCGAAACCTCCACCGCCTGAGTTCAAGCAATTCTCCTGCCTCAGCCTCCCGAGTAGCTGAGATCACAGGTGTCCATCACCATGCCTAGCTAATATATGTATTATATTATATATATTGAATATATTTAACAGAGACAGGGTTTCACCATGTTGACCAGCCTGGTTTTAAACTCCTGACCTCAGGTGAACCTGGCCTCTCAAGGGGTTGGGATTACAGGTGTGAGCCACCGTGCCTGGTCCTGTATTTCTTTTCTAAATGAAGAGCAGCACCATTTATTCAGTTGTGTAAGTCAAAATCTAATAATCTATTTGTGTTTTTTCCCCAGCTCATTTCCCCTATTAAATTCATCTCTCATTTCTTTAACTCATCTGCCAATATATCTTAATTCTTCTCTACAGTTTTGTTTAACATTTCCTATTCCAGGGCCCCATCATCTCTCACTTATATTGTTTATATAACCTAAAAACAAGTTTCTCCCCATCAAGTCTTGCCTTTGTTTAATCAGTTATCCTTAATGCAATCATAGTGATCATTTGCCTTTTCAAAGACACATTTCATCACATCACTTCACTTTCTCTTCTTCTCAGAGCTCTTTGATGGTTTCCAAATATCCTCAAAATAAAGGTCAATTGTACCTGGCCTAAACTTGTCAATACTATTTCAGAAGATGCCTCAACTTGCTCTTTGGGCTCTGATCATTTTGGTCTTTACAAAAGTGACCTATCTAATTCTAATTATTGGAAAGGGAAGTAACATTTCACATTTTCCTTTAACAGTATTTTCTATTTTTATCTAGATAATTCCAGATTATTCTTCAAATTTCCTTTCTTCCATTGATACTATCAACAAAACAAGCCTGCCTTAACCCCATTAGATGATTTTGGGCATTCTACCTAGTTGTGTTACTTTCCTATGCAGCATTATTTAGTAGCACTTATATTTACAATTATTATTTTGCATATACTGGCATTAAATTAATCTAAGTTTCTTTACTTAAGTAAATGGTTTCCAGGGGCATGAAGGTATCTGCTGTTGCTCACTATTGTATTTACAGATTCATGTTCTTTCTTCCTCTAAAACTGTTAAGATAGGTAAAACTATTTAGACGCTCACTGGTGACAGAGTGAGACTCCATCTCAATAAAAAAGAAATAAAGAAAATAAGAGGTACAGAAAGAAATCCAGGTGTAGAGGGAATTATCATGAATTTCTTTGTACGTATGTTGTATTTTGAGTGACATCATAGCTTCCAACAATAGATTTAAAGTGGATATAAGGAAATAGACCAGATGGGACACAAGCTAAAAATATAAAATCATGAGTCATTTAAACCTTGAAAATTAAATAGTAAAATAATGTAATTTTAGAGAGATTACAGATTGAAAACAGAGCCTATGGGCAAATCTTAAAGAACTTCAACATGTAAAATTTTAATAGATGGGGATAAGTCTGTAAGAGAGAAAGAGAAACAATAACTGAGAGGTGTGAGGACACCAAGAGGGTGTAGTGTCACCAAAGTTAAGTGAATAAATCATTCTCAACAAGAAAACATCAGTGAATGCTGCCTATGGGTCAAAGAAAAGGAAAAGAAAACTCTTGTGAGAGTATAATTTGTCAGAAGCTAAACTGAAGTGAATAAAGCAGTGAATGAGAAGTGATGAAATAAAGTTTAAGGAGAGACAATTATTTCCAGAGGTTACCTTGAGAGAGCATAAGAAAGAGATAGAAATTGGTGCCTAGAGATTAGGGATGAGTGCTTGTTTGTTGCTTCCTTATGCAGACAGGCATGTGAAACACTTGAAGGCAATGGACAGGATCCAGTTGAGAGGTAATAGTTAATAAACACACACAAATCAACCAACCAAACATAAAGTGTGTAGTGCACTCACCTAAGATGAGAGAAGAGATGCTTACACAGTAAAAAGGGCATCCCTTCTGTTACAAGATGTAGCAATGGGGTATATATAGAAGCACAGGTAAAAGATTGTTTAGTGGAGGGGCATTAATAGAACCTATGCCTAATGGCTCATTGCCCCTCAAGTGTTCTTTGTGAAGAGTACGACATCACTTAACTAAAATGTAGAGAGAAATTTTATTAAATGTGGGGGAATTTGGGGAGAGTGAATAATTAATTTGTTGGGGTGGACAGGGTGAGAGTTGGTTGAAAAGAGAAATAATGGAATGGCTAGAGAATAACAAAAGCCTGAGTTTGGTGACCATAAATTTGTAGTGATACCAAATATGTAAATTGTCCCAGCAAGTATAATCTAGTTAGATACAGTTACGCTTAAAATTAACTATTGGTTTAATCTGTGTTTTGAGTTTTGCCATTGAGGTGAGATTAAAAAAAGAAAGCAATGAACAAGAAAACTTACTGTTTTGTCAGGAATGTATAATTGCAGATAAGGATAACTGTCCTGTGAAATAAGTTCTATAGTTGAAGAAACTGAAACACAGAAATCCAAGAATGAGGGTCACCCTCGAGAAAGTTTCAGGAATGAGATTTAAACCCAGATGTGGCTACCAAGTCAATAGTCTTAATGATGTGTTGTGCTTCCTGAAATGGAGAAGAATACAATATGATAGTGAGTAAGATAAATGCTATGGGACACAAAAAACTTGACAAAAGGATTTGGAGAAGATAGAATGATGGTAAACCAGAAGTTTCAATAAAGCTGTAAAATACTGAAGTGGGAGTAATTGTACAAGCAAACTGGAAAAGTCTACAAAGTTTATAATAGCAAAATGACAAAGAGATTTTTAGAGATTAATTAGAAATGTGCAGTTATAATGTACAAGATGTGGCCAATGAAGTGGTTAGGTGAGAGAGAGGGTCAAAGATTGTTTGGTGAAAAGACAAAAAATGTCTTATTTACACAGATAATAAAACAGATATTAATCATTCAACATAATCCTAGGTTTAGTATAAAAATTAATGTGATAAATTTGCCAAAATCTTTGTTGAATCAAGAGGAATAGCACAGAGGCTGAGAAATGGCAGAATTTAAAAAAAGGCAGAGGCTATTCAGTGAATCAGATACTACACATTTTGGAAGATGGTCAGGAAATAATGACCTGGGTGGTGCAGTGTGTCTAAGGATGATAAAAATCAGCTCTGTCTTCTGACCCTGAGGTTTAAGGACTATGAATACATAGCTGCTTCTTTAAGAGAGGGCATGAGGAGGAGCAAATCTTCAGGGAAGAACTGTATTTTATTACAGGCAAGGAGAGGATAGAAACATCCACAGAGAAAGTTGAAATAGAGTTTTGAGATTCCAAAAATATATGATTTTCCAGGTTGTGCATAGAAAGTAAGTTACTCTCTGTGTCGAAAGATTGCTTGTGAAGAGAGTTTTGAACAAGTTCAGCTTTTCAGTAGGATTGAGTCCCTCAGGTTATGTAATTTCAACATAAGGACAGGTGTCTGGGAGGATCTTTTATTACAATGTACTATCAAGAGAACAGCTGGCTGCAAAGGCTGAAGTACCCTTTGTAAGGTTCAGGGATCCACTGGTCTGCAGTCTGCACGATCACTTTAGTAGGTAAAACATATATCATATGTATTAATATCAATAAACTGCCAAGAGACAGGCCTTACACATTAACCACATTGGTTATTGGAATCTTCAAGGTGGGGTGGTACTTTTTCTTCCAGACCAGCTAATCATTAAGGGCCACCACTTTTGTGTTATCACTTGTCTTTGTTTAGAATCTCTCTATTGGATGCTTACATATCTCCTGAGCTTTGAAAATGTCATCAACACTTGACTCAACCACCTGTGCAGTACACTTTGCTATTGGTTTCCTGTTGTTGCTGCTTGTTTTGTTTTGTTTTGTTTTTTTCTATTCTTGAATCTCCTAGTAATGCTTTGTAACTCCTTTTCTGCCTTTCTGGCAAACCCCTTTGTTTTCTAGATTACAATGTTTTTTAAGGTGCTGAGGTGAAGCAGTCAAAGTAATGAGGCTTTTAGTAAAAGTCTTTTTTGTTTTTAATCTCATAGTCCTCTTTTTTTTTTTTTTTAGAATAAGCAGTATTTGAAAATATGTGATATTTGTTCTGAAGATGTGTAAAGATGTGTTCAAATGCAATGCCACACCATACCAGTGACCACTGCTTACAACTCTGGGAGCTGTTGCTGAACCTATTGACCCTGCCAGAATCATTTTTCACCATGAGACTTCCATCCTCCTTTGCCTCTCTCTGAAAACTGCCTTCTAAATGCTCCACCCCAAGAGAAAATATAAAACTAAATCTTTGATGTGTGCTACATTTTATCTGAATGAGATTCAAGTTATTCTTCACCGCTAATATCTGGAATGCATTAAAAATCAGGAACTTGGGACAGGCAACTATCTAAATATCCTTAAACATCCTATAAGAGTTACACAGGATTTTTGTTTTGTTTGTCTTTTTTGTTTAAGACCAAGTCTCACTCTTTATCCAGGCTGTAGTGCAGTGGCATTATCTCAGCTTACTGCAACCTCACCTCCTTGGTTCAAGTGATTCTTGTGCCTCAGCCTCCTGAATAGCTGGAACTACAAATGTGCTGCACCAGACCCAGCTAATTTTTGTATTTTTAGTAAAGATGGGGTTTTGCCACATTGCCCAGGCTGATCTTGAACTCCTGGGCTCAAGCAATCCACCTACCTGCCTTGGCCACCCAAATTGCTGGGATTTACAGGCGTGAGCCACAACACCTGGCCCCTATACAAGATTTTTTTCTCCCTGCTGTATGTAGTCTTTTCTAGATATGCTTCAAAAATAAGTAAAGTTGTTTCCAGTCTAGAATCACTTTTAAAATTTTTTTCTAGTTTAGTAGGATTTGACTACTCTTATCAATGTAATATCATCAAAATATTAGTATACAAATGCAGAATGCTCCCTTAGGATAATTTGATCACATTTTACATATTTATTTTCTTTTTGCAACTGACCCTCAGTGGTCCAGAGAGGTAGAGTTAGCTATAAATGCTTTTGTGCAATTCCAGCATTTTACAACAAGTGCCTAAAACCATTATGTGTTTTTTTCTCTTCTAAAATGACTAAAGTTGCAATTTGTCTTTCATGACTATGCTACAACTATGATTTATCATCACCACAAACATGTGGATAAGCTACAAAAGACAGAAAGCTAATATTCAGCATCAACAGACAGAGATGAAAACACATATACACATGTATTTGTTATCAGCTTCATCTGAGCAGAGCAGAATGGAACATTAACTGCAACCTCCTCACCTTACTGAGCCTGGGCTGAAGCTTTCAAACACAGTGTTGATTTTGAACTCCATTAGTCTTTTACACTCATTCTGTGAGAAGATTCATTCTCATGCAAGGCCTGCAACTGGTTGCTAATAAAATCCTACCCTGACAAATAAATAGACTGTAATATAACCTGCTTCAAGGTAGTGAGATCTCAACCACTCCAATATGATCTGTGGCAAAGCTATATGCAGCTTACTGCTATTCTCCCAGCAATGCCTGCAGAATGCTTCTCTATCTCTTTGTCTCAAATTTCTCCATTAATGAACTAAAACCATAGATCATCTACAATGGAATTGCAGTATTTTTTCATTATGGCTTATAAGTTCAACCAAAATAGATATTCTTTACCACAAAGATCCTATTAGAGCTGTGCAAACAAAATTTTAGGACTTTTCAATTAAATGGCATGATAGAAACAATAAGGTAGAGCATAAGGTTCTCTTTCACAACCTGAAATGCTTGAATTTCTATGTCTCTTTCATTTATTATTTTTGAGCTAAATTAAAATAACACCCCCATTGAAATAGATAATAATATCTATTTATCTAAAGTTTGTGATTATAATTACCAAAATATGAAATAAAAACTTAGGGCATATGAGACAGGTATGGAAAAGATGTTTATGCTAATCATATAGTAAAAGAAAATTTATAAATATACAACCTGTAGAATTTATTTTTCTTTTCTCTCAGGGATGTCCTAAGGAGCAAATACGATAATGATTGTGAAATTGTTCCACACATTATGAAGCAATAGATAGATACAAGGTATTATTTTTACTACATAGAATATTGTCTGTCCTTTCTAGACATGATCATTCACTAATATCCCCATCTGCTATGAATCTGACATTATAAAATACAGTAGTGCTAAAAAGAAAAAATAAAATGAATGCATAATTTATTTTTAGAAAATTTATGTAGCTCCCTACAGTTATAAATGATAATGTTTATCTTCCTCTCTGGTAAACCTTTATGAATAGCTGAAATGACTCTTATTACTGGTCATCTTTACTCTTTCTTGAATTACATTAAGATATTACCAGGTGTCATCCTGCTCTAATTTCACCATTTGCCTGAGTTCTAAACATGGATTCAGCTTAAAATTAATGCTTTCTTTAGAAAGGTTTAGATGAAGTGGGCACAGTCAATGGGTGCATCATCCACAAAGCAGCCTATCATGAAGAATGAACATTTACAGGAAGAGAAAAAAAGAGACACATAAAAGAAGAAGCAGTGAAAATTTAAGAGACTAAATCACAGTAGGCTTTTTGAAACAGTGCTTCCGTGAGGGAAGAGGAAGTAGGGCGCTGAAGAAGAATGAGGTTGAGGGCCTGGCAGGTAATGACAGTGCTGTACGACGTGCATATGGTTTATGTGAGATCTGTGTAAGATCATCGTAACCAAGCTGGACAGGTAGTTTGGCCCCAAAGGAAACTGATAAGAGATGAAGTTGCACTAATTATTCAAAGGCTTCAAAATCTTGAAACTCATTAAAGTGAAACAACAAACATTATATTTTGTTTTAACTGAAAACACTGTGTGTTTGTTACCTTGACCAGATCACTTGACATCTCCGGGTCCTGGCATTCTTAGCTATAACATGAAGATAATGATACTTTCATTCAGAATCCTTATGATATGCTCAAAGGTTTATCATAATTTAGTAGTTTTGATTTTACTTAAAGGAACCATAGGAGAAAAAGGTGCATCACAGACTTCATTTCTATTAGTACCAGAAAGAAACAAAACTAGACTTAAAGAATGCAGGGCAAAAACTGGTTTCCACACAATATTATGTATTAACACACACACACATGCATACACATATATGAATACATATATGCATGCATAATCTTTTAAAAATAAGGTTTTCACACCTGTAATCCCAGCATTTTGGGAAGCCAAGGTGGGTAGATCGCTTGAGCCTAGGAGTTCAAGACCAATCTGGGCAACATAGTGAGACCCCATCTCTACAATAAAACACACACACACACACACACACACACACACACACACAAACACAAAATTAGATTGGCATGGTGGCACATGCCTGTATTCTCAGCTATTTGAAAGCTAAGGTAAGAGGATCACCTGAGCCTGGGCTGGTGGAGGCTGCAGTGAGCTTTGATTGCTCCACTGCACTACAGTCTGGATGATAGAGCAAGACCCTGTCTCAAAAAATAAATACAATGCAAATGTAAATGAAATGAAATAAAAAAGGGTTGATATTCAAAAGAATGAATAATTAGGAGAACAGAAATTTCTGCCAATAGGCAGATACATTGACCAAATGATCTTTCCTGAAATGGTATGACTCATAATTACATCAGTGTAGACATTTAATTTGATGTCCAATGAATATTAAATGTGGATTGAAATTCTCCCACACAAATTCAGTAGCACTCATCAGGGAAAATTCTTTAGTCTCATTCAAGCAGAAAAGAAAAAAATTGAGGTTGGACTTTATTGGCTAGAAATCTTGGTGTCAGTTAATGTTCGAAAGTATTTCAAGATATTACACCTCTGAACTCTGCTTTTAGCATAGTTTTTTGGACTGGAGGCAGAAAACAATATGAAACATGTTCTTTTACAAGAGAGCTTTTGTTTACCTTTAGCACTGGCAACATCAGGATGACATTGTTTCTCAGAAAAGAAAAATCTATCATGTATGCAAATAGTCCTGTAATACTCTACATAGAGCACAGAAAATCATTTCTAAAATGTTATCAGCTGACAACCTGAAATACATCATAAAAATCATTTATTGTTTTTGGTAACAATACATTAAAATTAAATTTTAATTAAACGATTTAATTTTTTATTACAAAAAAATTAAATTGGCTAGATTAATAACATAAAGATTATTATATAATGTTTAAAATTTAAATATTATGACCCAAAGATGCTGAAAGATGTTTCCCACACTTTAGGATGAAGTATTGGTGGCTTTGGAGATAGCTGTTCTCCCAGCTCCTAATGTTATATCAGTTCCGGACAGAACTTGACCTTGATTTATTAATTTTGGTTTAGGTATACACAATTGGTTTAATCTTAATTTTTAGTTGCATGGCTTGTTACACTATGAACTCCTAAAGAGACAAACTGTCTTTATTTATGTGGCATTGAGTTCCCCCTTTAAATTTAATGAATGTGTGGAGCAACCAACTTATAGAGAGACTGCCATATGAATTTTGGATTAATGAATTAATCTTCCTAACATAGAAGTAAATTATGTGGCTGGATGTAGAGAGTAAACACATGCATATGGTGAGAAAAATAGAGAAGTGATCAAATTTGACACTAAAAGTTATATAGCACTCTTGGTTGCAAAAGACTATATATTATCTAATCATGATTAGTGAATGTTTTGAGTTATGAAACTCTGAATTATACACTAGATTTTTGCTTTGAGGTTTTATATAAACAAACATGCACAAATAATAGTTTTAACTGAGGCATGTTCTTTTGTCAACTATGAATCAACCTTTAGTGTAAATATAGAAAAGATCATGCATTTACTCATTTTCTCATTTGATAATTTTGTGACAGATGTGCAAGCTCTCTGGGGTTTAAGTGTTAGAAAAAGGCTTAGAGAAGTAATTGCTGATTCATCAACAAGAAGCATCCTTTAATGTTTCCCTTCACTGGGCTTCCCATCTTGAAAGATTATGCCACTAATCTGCATTTATTAACCAATAAGTCATTTATTTTCCTACCTATTTATTTATTTATTTATTTTTCTTTTTTTTTTTTTTTTTTTTGATACAGAGTCTGGCTTTTTCACCCAGGCTGGAGTGCAATGACATGATCTCCGCTCACTGCAACCTCTGCCTCCCAGGTTCAAGTGATTCTCCTGCCTCAGCCTCCTGAGTAGCTGGAACTATAGGTATGCACCAGCATGCCCCACTAATTATTTTGCATTTTTAGTAGAGGTGGGGTTTCACTATGTTGATCAGGCTAGTCTTGAAATCCTGACCTTGGGTAATCCACTTGCTTCGACCTCCTAAAGTGCTGGGATTACAGGTGTGAGTCATTGTGCTCGGCTCCTACTTATTTAAATATAAAGCTCATGCATTTGCCTAGCTGAACTTGTGGCATTACCTAAATATAACTTTTGTTCTCACAGTAAGTGGAAATCATTTCTACTAACACAGTTTATATTCTTTAGCTTGTTTTTATTGCTAAATATGTTTTCTTCTATAGGATTTTTTGAAGAGCAGGCATCACTTTTGCATATCCCCAACTGGCCTCTCTCCTCCCACCCATTTACCAACAGCTACTGGGTAACCTAAGAATGCATGAACTAGATTTAAAAACACAGGCTTGCAGTTTGTAGACAGAACATGGACTAATTTGGAAATATGAAGAATCCACAAAGAAATTTTAAAAGGGGTATTTTACCCTTGACATTTTCAAATCCTAAAATGTTATAGATATAACTATAAGACAATAGAATAAATGTACAACATAATTTCAAAAGATGATAGCCTATTTATTTGGTTAGATTTTGAAAACGAGTGCCATGTATGTTTATCTACTACTGTGTCATTTGTGGAGTTCCTCATAAGGTCATCATTTAAGTCATCTACAGAAAACAGGGAAATTACCACTTCTTTGGGTAGAAGAAAAGATTATAGTACCTATGTTTAAATATTTGTAATGTAGATGTTAATATAAAACTAGGTAGTAATTGCATTCTGGAGCAGTAATTAAGAAATCATAATCAGGTATTCAATTGACAAATGCTTATCTGTGTTTCCTTTCATTTTTCATATTTAAATAGCTATATTGAAGGTAGAATGCTACTTTTAGTTATTTAAAGCATATTTCAAATCTAAGTAAATGCTATTTAAAATACGGTACTATACCTCAATATTATTGAAGCATAATGAAGATGTTATACTTCAAATATCTATAATCAAATACATGTTTTAATATCTAGTAATGTGTATATTTATATAAATATATACATCCACTATAGCCATGAGATTAAGGGGCCAAGAACATGTTTTTAATGTGTCTTACTGTTTGTATTTATTCAATTCGTGTCAAGTAAATAGTAGAATACTTTTCATGGGATAAAGTGTTTAAGCTTATAAAGGAAACTTTCATCACAGCCCCACCATCTCCTTTTTCCAATATCCCTACAGTATAAGATCCAGTGGGATGGCTTTGTCCTCCAATGGGTTCATCTAACATTCTTCTACAGTACAAATTGAGCATGGCTTCAAGGAAGAAAAAAATGAATTTTCTCAGAAGAAATACAATACAGATGTTATTATTTATGGCTTTTCATACATAGATTTAATCACAAGGAAATTTATATGCAGTAATAAAATGGTAAGGATCAAAATTCCAGAATCCTGTAAATTATGATTCTTGGTATTATAAATAACACAATGTAAGATCGTCCTAATGTTTTCAATGTCCTTGAGCAAAACATGTAAATATTCTGCACTTCTGTTTATTCATCTTCATAATGAGCAATTGGATGAACTGGCCTTTTAGTGCCCTTCTAGGTCTAACATTCTATGCTAGCCTGCCTTTTGTCATAATGCAAACAATTCTTTTATTCTCCCTTCTCTTTCTGTACTCAGGAGATAGAAGCAGGACATTTTCTTTCTAAAGGATGTTTCATTCCCTAAGTTAGATAAAGAGATAATTCATTATCATAGAGGAAGATAAACTCCATATTCCTGCTTAAAGTGAATCAGATAATACCCACATAAAAAAATTCAACAACAAAGTTCTGTTACTGTGTTATCTTCCAGTTTGAATAAACACCAGTGTTTGCAATAATGTAATTAGTCCCTTGACTTGTGTCCAACAGTTATTTCTAAGTGTCCTAAATTTACCATATCCAATGACTAATAGGCAGTTACAGAACATCTTTGATGAATACAAAAACCAGTGCTCATTCATCCAGTGTCTCATAAGTCACAGGAGGCAAAAAGAAAGAAAACCGAGACTAAACCTTCTGCTTTGGGTCCTGACTCTAGCTATTAAGTGAAAGTTGTCTTTTCTTTCTTTTCATGGTTGACATACTGGATAAAAGAAGAAGAAAAAAAAATGCTCTCTGACAGCCCAGCCTCTCTCTGTGCTCACTTCAGCTATGTAAATACACAGAAGCCTTGAAAGTGAGGTCAGAAACAAAGCCCAAATCTATCATTCTTTTGGCTCCTCAAGCAGATGCTTATAGCTCCCTGGCTGGGAGCAATTTCAGTTTTCTTTCTGAGGTTCCCACTCCCCTAAGATTATGTGCATGTGACCTAAGCTCAGAAACGGCAGTGGAAGTGTCAGGGAAGAAGTATTTCCAGAATGTTTTAGAAAGATATTACAAATATATTATAATCATCTTTCTCATTGTGACTTGTAATTTTTGCCCCCTTTCCCTCAAGGTGTAAAAGAAAATGCAAATGTGAAAGCATTCTTTTTACTCTGGCATAGCAAGGAACTAGCAGACAGTACAGAAGAGTAATGAATTAAGGACATGCTCCACAGCCATGGTATTTACTAGCAATTTGGCAGCACAGACATTTGATTTGCTTTTTGAGAGCAAAGAAAATTAGTTAGAGGGTTTTAGATTTTGTCTCTTTTTATGATATAGGACCAAGTGATTTCATCAAAATGATGACTTCTGACCACATGGTAATAATGCAATGTTTTGAAGGGTAAAGCTCTCTTAAAAACTCGATTTGATTTGAAAAAAATACACTGTAAAACTAAAAAATAAGTTGTTCTGCTGTGTTTTAATAAAGCTATCATGAATACCTGTAAACCAGTGGTCAATGACCACTCTCTGTTTGATGAACGCCACAAAAACTGAAAAGAGGGGCATGCCAATGGGACATAGGAGTTTAGTGGACATGAATGCCTTTCCAATTAAGTTAATATAAATATAAGCTATTTAACTTTCCTACTAAAACAATAATCTACACATTAGTAGATGTGAATATCATAAGAATCCTATAAATATATGTAGTCCATGTAAGTCGTTAGCTGATTTTTAATTCACCTTTCAAAGTTCTGTTGACCTTTAAAACAGCTTAGCACTACCAAAAAAATATACATATAGGAAAGATGAAATTGTAAAAGAGCTGATGCCCGTAATTGGGAAAAATTATTGGTAGAAATCAGGGAGAAAAAGAACCATTAATAGAAATAGTTCAAATTAGGGATGGGCTTCATGTTCTCCAGAGCTTCAGAGAGAACTTCATAAAATAACAGGCTTAAAAATCACAGAATCAGCATCACCTATGGAAATCAAGTGTTTTGTCCAGTTTAATTTCAAACTTGACCTTTTTATATTCAGGTTAAGGAGTAGCTTGTTTTCTTAGCATATAGTGGAAAGCCTGAGGCTACTGGGCAAATTAGGGTCCAGAATTCCCTCTTGTGTCTGTCTGCAGCATTCCATGTCAATCTACATTACATTTTCTGTCATTTTCACTGCAACATAGAATCACAACTGCAGTCACTGAAGTGTCCAGTATTATTAGACTGGTGCACCAATCTAATACTTAACTGAAGTCCTCTTTTCTCATAAATGTGCTAGTGTCAAACGTTTGAGATAAATTATAAACACTACATTGATATTGATTTTTTTATTTTAAAATTCATTTTCAACAGAATAATAAAACCTTAAAATGTACAGAAGATATCACTCAGAACTTCATAGCCCTATGAATATTTTATCATGTTCCCTTTTAATGAATAATTTTTATTTTAGTGTCTGCATAGGTGATTGATATATATTTTTGTGCCTCTTCTTGCTTAGTATTCTCTGTATATGCCAAAGCCATCATAAACTTATTTCTAGGCGGGATCCCAAGATGGACAAATAAGAAGCAGCTCCGGAAGGCAGCTTCCAGTGAGAGAGATGCAGAAGCCGAGTGGTCTCCACAATTCCAAGTGAGTTACCAGGTTCATTTTGTGGGTCTGCTTGGACAGTGGGTATAAACCAAATAGTGCAAGTTGAGGCAAGGCAGGGCACTGCTCCACCCAGGAGGTTCATGCAACGCACTGGAGGACTGGGGGATCTCCCCCTCTGGGACTTTGGTTCGAATACAGTGCTCCACCCAAGCCCTCTACAACACACAGAACAGGAGGTCTTCGCTGGGCTGAAAAGCCTCAGTGAGCTGACTGAACAGGGCAGAACAGCAACTTTGGCTAGTGCAGGGCTGTCAGCATAGATCTAGGCAGAAGCACTAGCTGACCGGAAAGCCACAAAACCGGCTGGATGGAGCCACCTACCCCCTAGAAAGAAGGGTAACTGAAAACAGGGAAACAGCCCACACGGCAGGACGGGTCCCCCCGCACAAAGCCCAGCAGGCTAAAAAACTCTCAGTCCAGAATTTTGCACTCAGAAAATCAGTTAGAGAGTGACCAGGAATGATCGAGCTCGGTAGGGGGAAAAGAAACTGGCATTGTGGAAGCCAGCCTAATTTTCCTCAGTAAATAGAAAACACAGCAGTTCCACTGAATCCGTGGCAGCCCAGCAGCACCTCTGCAGGCAGAAAAAGGAAAGGCTGCCTCTTCAAGGAGCTACCTGAGATCAAAACGATATAAATCCAAGGAGATGGGGAGAAACCAGCGCAAGAAGAATGAAACCATCAAAAACCATAATGCCTCTCTCCCACCATGAGATCACAACTCCTCACCAGCAAGGGAACAAAGCTGGACAGAGACCGAATTTGACGAACTGACAGATGCAGGCTTCAGAAGGTGGGTAATAACAAACTTCCCTGAGTTAAAGGAACATGTTCTAACCCAATGCCAAGAAACTAAAAACCTTGAAAAAAGGTTAGAAGAAATGCTAACTAGAATAACCAGCTTAGCGGCAAAGAACATAAACGACTTGATGGAGCTGAAATACACAGCACAAGAACTTCAAGAAGCATACACAAGTTTCAATAGCCAAATAGATCAAGAAGAAGAAAGGATTTCAGAGATCGGAGATCAACTCAATGAAATAAAATGAGAAGGCAAGAAAAGAGAACAAAGAGTGAAAAGAAATGAACAAAGCCTTCAAGAAATATGGGATTATGTGAAAAGACCTAATCTACGCTTGATAGGTGTACCAGAAGATGACGGGGAGAATGAATCCCAGCTGGAAAACACTCTTCAAGATATTATCCAGGAGAACTTCCCCAACCTAGCAAGGCAGGCCAACATTCAAATACAGGAAATACAGAGAACAACACAATGATACTCATCTAGGAGAGCAACCCCAAGGCACATAATCATCAGATTCACCAGGGTTGAAATGAGGGAAAAAATACTAAGGGCAGCCAGAGAGAAAGGTCGGGTCACCCACAAAGGGAAGCACATCAGACTCACAACAGATCTCTCGGCAGAAACTCTACAAGCCAGAAGAGAGTGGGGGCCAATATTCAACATCCTTAAAGAAAAGAACTTTCAACCCAGAATTTCATATCCAGCCAACCTAAGCATCATAAGTGATGGAGAAATAAAAGCCTGTTTCAGCAGGTGAACAATTTCAGCAGGAAGGATGGTTATAGAACAGGTGACTAAAGGTGACTCACGTCAGAGCAGGTGACCAGGGGTGACTCAGGATGGAGCAGGTGACCAGGGATGACTTAGGTCAGAGCAAGTCACCAGGGGAATAGATGTGAACTACTGATTTGAGCTGGCAGGAAAGTTGTTTACTGAAACTAGGGGCAAGGAGATGAAGAGAATGAGGAGGTTAAACTTTAACATGGAGAACAAAGAACACAGAAACTGAATATACTGAAATGCTGATTCTTTGAAGAGAAATTTGGAACTTACTGTATTCAACACAAGTGTCAAAATTCGTTTTGTGGCTTTAAATAATTTTATTTTGAAGAATGTTCATGTGATGATAAGAAAACTGTGTATTCTACCACAGTTGGATAAAATGCTCTGTAAATGTCAGGCCTAACATTGTCTAACATGTACTTGATGTTTCTTAGAGATTTCTGTCTGGATATCTCTCCAACAGGGAGAGTAGGGCTTTGAAGTCTCTAATGATTGTATTGCAGTCTATCACTCCCTTTAGATTTGTTAATATCTGCTTTATATATTTGAGAGCTCTGGAGTTGAGTGTAGAGATATTTATTATTGCTATACCCTCTTGCTGAATTGAGCCCTTTATCATTATATAGTGACTTTATGTATTTTTACAATCTTAAGTTTGTACTCTATTTAACTGATATAAATATAGCTACTCCTGTTCTCTTCTGGTTTTAGGTTGCATTAAATAGCTGTCTCTACCCTTTCACTTTCAGTCTCTGTGTCTTTATAGGTGAGGCAGCATGTAGTCGGGTCTTGTTTCTTTATTCATTTAGCCATTCTATGTATTTTACTTGGAGAACTGAGTTCATTTACATTCAATATTATTATTGATAAGTACAGAATTACTACTGTCATTTGTTACTTGCTTTCTGGTTGTTTAGCAACTCCTCTTTCTTCATTTGTACCTTTGTGATTAAGTGGTTTTCTCTGGAAGAATGTTTTAATTCATTGCTTTTTTAAGTGTATTTATTATAGGTTCTTGTTTTATGGTTATCATGAGGCTTATAAAACTATGCTATAGATATAACAAATTATTTTAAACTGGTGACAACTGTATTAGTCCATTCTCATGCTGCTAATAAAGATATAACTAAGACTGGGTAATATATGAAGAAAAAGAGGTTTAATGGACTCAGTTCCACATACCTGGGGAGACCTAACCCTTATGGTGGAAGGCAAAGGAGGAGCAAAGGCATGTCTTAAATGGCAGCAGGCAAGAGAGCGTGTATAGGTATACTGTCCTTTATAAAAGGACCTGAGGCTTTATTCATGAGACTTATTCACTATCATGAGAGCAGCATGGGGAAAACCTGCCCCAGTGATTCAGTTACCTCCCACTGGGTCCCTTCCATGACACATGGGGATTATGGGAGCTACAATTCAAGATGAGAATTGGGTGGGGACACAAAGCCTAACTTTATTATTCCACCCCTGGCCCCTCCCAAATCTTACATCCTCACAATTTGAAACACAACCATGTCCTTATAGCAGTCCCCCAAATTCTTAACTCATTCCAGCATTAATTCAAAACAAAAGTCTAAATCCAAAGTCTGATCTAACACAAGGCTAGTCCCTTCCACCTATAAGCCTGTAAAATCAAAAGCAAGTTAGTTACTTCCTAGATACAATGGGGGTACAAGCATTGGATAAATACACCCATTCCAAATGGGAGAAATTGGCAAAAACAAAGAGCCCATAGGCTCCATGCAAATCTGAGACCCAACAGGGAAGTCATTAAACCTTGAAGCTCCAAAATGATCTCCTTTGACTCCATGTTTCACATCCAGATCACGCTGATGCAGAGATAGGCTCCCATGGTCTTGGGTAGCACTTCCCCTGTGGCTTTGCAGGGTACAGCACCCTTCCTGGCTGTTTTCAAAGGCTAGCATTTATTGTCTGTGGCTCTTTCAGGTACATAGTGCAAGCTGTCAGTGGATCTACCATTCTGGGGTCTGGAGGATGGTAGTCCTCTTCTCACAGCTGCACTAGGCAGGGCCCTAGTGGGGACTCTGTGTGTGGGCTCCCACACCAGTTTCCTTCTGCACTGCCCTAGCAGAGGTACTTCATGAGGGCTTTGCCCTTGCAGCACCCCTCTGCATGGACATCCAGACATTTCCATACATCCTCTAAAATCAAAGTGGAGGTTCCCAAACCTTAATTTTGGACTTCTGTGTACCCACAGGCCCAATACAATGTGTAAGGCACCAAGACTTGGGGCTTGTACCCTCTGAAGCAATGGGCTGAGCTGTAGGTTGGCCTCTTTTAGCCACAGCTGAAGTGGCTGGGATACAGCTCATGAAGTGTCAAGGCTGCGCACAGCAGAGGGCTCTGAACTGAGCCCAGGATACCATTCATCCCTTCTAGGTCTCCAGACCTGTAATGTGTGGGGTTGCCATGAAGGTCTCTGACATGCCCTGGAGACATTTTCCCCACTGTCTTGATGATTAACATTTGGTTCCTCATTACTTAAGCAAATTTCTGCAGCTGGCTTGAATTTCTCCCTAGAAGATGGAGTTTTCTTTTCTATTGCATCATCAGAATGCAACTTTTCCAAACTTTTATGCTATGCTTCCTCTTGAACACTTTGGCACTGAGAAATCTCTTTTGCCAGATACCCTAAATCATCTCTCTCAGGTTCAAAGTTCCACAGATCTCTAGGGCAGGGCTAAATGCCACTAATCTCTTTGCTTAGTAAGAGACCTTTACTCCAGTTCCCAACAAGTTCCTCATGCATCTGAGATCACCTCAGCCTGGACTTTATTGCCTGTATCACTATGAGCATTTTGGTCAAAGCCATTCAAGAAGTCTCTAGGAAGCTCTAAAGTTTCCCTCATCATCCTCTCTTCCAAGCTCTCTAAGTCTCTACTTCTGAGCCCTCCAAACTCTTTTAACCTCTGCCTGTTACCCAGTTCCAAATCTGCTTTCATATATTTGCATATCTTAATAGCAGCACTGCACTACTCAGTACCAATGTACTGTATTAGTATGTTCTCATGCTGCTAATAAAGACATACCCAAGACTGGGTAATTTATAAAGAAAAAGAGATTTAGTGGACTCGTAATTGCACATGGCTAGGGAAGCTTCACAATTATGGTGGAAGGTAAAGGAGGAGCACAGTCTCATCTTACATGGAGATAGGTAAAAGAGTGTGTACAGGGGAAATGCCTTTTATGAAACCATGAGATCACATGAGTCTTTTTCACTATCATGAGAACAGCACAGGAAGAACCCATTCTCATGAATCAATTACCTTCCAGTGTGTCCCTCCTATACACATGGAGATTATGGGAGCTACAATTCAAGATGAGATTTGGGTGAGGACACAGTCAAATTATATCAAAAACTTATCTCTTATCACAGTAAAAACAGTAGAATGAAACAAAGAAAAGCTAAAAAAAGACTTTATACTTTGATTTCATCTCACCTATATTTTGACTTTTTGCTTTCTTATTTTTTACATTTTTAAACTTTCTATCTCTTAACAGGTTGATGTAGTCGTTTTATAAAATCTATTTATCTTTTAGTCCTTATACTAGCTGTATGAGTGGATTGCATATCATAATTACAGTTTTAGCCTATTTTGAATTTCTTTGCATACTTACTTTTACTAGTGGGTTTAATACCTTCAAATCTTTTTGCAGATTAGTGTTTTTGTCTTTGGAACTGAAGAATTCCCTTTAGCATTTCTTGTAAGATGAGTCTGGGGGTGATAAATTCTCTCAGCTTTTGTTTGTCTGAAAGACTTTCTCTTTGATCTTTGATGGGTGACTTTGTAGGGTCCAGAATTCTCAGTTGGCAACATCTCATTTTGCTTCCAACACTTTGAACACTTCATCCCACTCCCCTCTGGCCTTTATGGATGTTGCCGAGAGGTCTGTTATCAGATGAATTGGATGTCCTTTATATGTTATTTACTTCTTTCCTCTTGCTGCTTTTAAGATTCTCTCTTTGTTCTTGATTTTTGAGAGTTTATTATATGCCTTAAATTAGCCTTATTTGGGTTTAATCTATTTGGTGACCTATGGCCTTCCTGTAGGTTTATAACTTTCTTAAGTTTCAAGAAGTTTTCTGTTGTTATTTCTTTAAACAAGCTTTCTCCCCTTTGCTCTTGCTTCAATTCCACTTGAACAACAAATAATTCTTAGATTTGCTCTTTTAAGGTAACTGTCTTTATCTTGTAGGTATTCCTCATTTCTTTTCATTTTTTCCTTCTCTGACTGTGTATTTTGCAATGGCTAGTCATTGAGTTGACTGATTCTTTGCTTGATCCAGTCTGTTTTTGAGATCTTCTAAGAAAATGTTCAGTATAGTAAATATATTTCTTATTTCCAGGATTTTTTGAATATTTTATTTAAATCTCTTTGTTAAATTTCCCTGATAGATTTCTAAGTTGCTTTTCTGTGTTATTTTAGAGATCACTGAGTTTTCTTTCAGTTTCTACTTTGGATTCTTTACTAGAGAGCTTGCCTGTCACTATCTCATTATAATCTCTCACTGGTTTCTTGATTTGTCTGCTCTGAGAGATCACAGTTCTCTGTTTGCTATTGTTTATTGTGAACATAAATCTATGCCTTGACATGTAGGGATAAGTTATTTATTCTAGTGTTCTATATCTTGCTTTTCTTTTTATTAGTTATGTTTGCTTAGAGATTTCTTTGCAACATACCACTGAAGCCTCACAATTATTTTTTGCTAAGTCGCTGCCTCCTTTTCAGCACTCGATGGCACTTTAAGTTCAGGTTTGCCTCTACTCCGGCAAATTTCCAAAGTGCTGTTCAACCTTAATTGGGGAGTCTCCCAAAGGAATATCCTAGTAGTATGAAATGGCTGATTAGGGGTTTGTGTTCAGCGGACTTATGGAGCATAGCACCTATAGCATGGTGCCACTGAACAACCACTCTGATTTGGTAGTTTCTTTGGCTGAGATATAGAGCAGCCTTTTCCAGTTTGGAGCTGGTAGTTTCACCTCCCCTTTGTCTCGGGTTGTCATCAGGAATTTTTATCCCTTTAGGCACTTGCAAGGCTTTCTGTCAGTTGAGGCAGGGACAGGCCTTTTGCCAGCAAATTCAACAAGATGGTAAGCTGGTTGTCCATCTCTATCTCAATTTTTTTTTACGGTAACTACGAGTAGGGGAAATTTTTCTGCACTCTTGGGGCCTAGCAGATTGGGAAAAGGGTGTTCTGGATCAAAAGGTTGATTCTCTTACAGTCTGCATGAATGTTTTTATTTTTAACCTTTCTGTGGTTCCAAGAACTCGTTTTCATATTTGAGTTCTGGAATATTGCTAGTGATAATCTCAGTACTATATATTTGTTTTTGGTTTTCTGTAGATGGAGGAGTGAAGCCAACTCCCTTCTACTCTGCCATTTTGTTCTCATGTCTTTAAATTTCAAAAATATTTTTGACATTTGGGTACCGTATTTTATCTAGATGTAGACTACAGAACTGTGTTCAAACTAGGGATTTATTTTACAATATGCTAATATATTCACTAGTTTGGGTTACATTTTTCAATCAATTTTCATGTTAAAAATAATGTTTAATATAAACAGGCAGAGCCCTGGAGTTGGTGGAGACAATGCATATTAAAATATTTAGACTCTTCCTTACATGACCAAATATCTGATTTATAAATTTATGCAAAACCTTTCTGATTTAGATTCAATGCAATTTTCATTTTAATGAAAGAGACTGAGAATTCTTTTTTTACTGTTTTGTTATATCACTACTTAATACAGGAGAAACAGGCAGCTATATGTTGCTATAAAATGTTTTATCCAGTTTGGTATTATAAGAATGAATGATTCCTACACTAATACAATTCTTCTTAAAATAGTATTTACATTTTATGTATAAACATTCTTGCTCAAGTCTCCCACATTCAATGAAACTTTCTTCTACTTCTAAATACTCTTGACTTACAGATGCCAGATAAGTTTTCTGTAATCAGATATTGGGGTTTTAATTCTTTTTTCTTCATTCTTTTCTCTTATTTTTTTCTTAGCTTTAAATAATCTGTGCTTTTAAACCAAGAATCTAGAAGAACATATCTATATCTGAAAATCAACGATCCCAATATTTATTTTTAATAAAATTATTTACATACATTGTCTCCAATTCTCTTTTAAAAAAGTTAAATGAAACAAAAAGCAAGTTATATCATGGTAAGTTACAATGTTAAGTAGTGTTTTCTAGTTTTTATTATGTTGTGTCATGGAACTTGTTTCCTGCTGTAGACCATCAAAGAAAAATTTGGAGGACAGAATTAAATAAAGACTTTATTCAAGACTATTCCAATAGGGGACAATGTCAGGAAGGAAGTTTATCTCATGTGATTAGCCCATCTGCATTTGCTAATTGGTGCTTATGGAATTTAGGTTCTTACCCTTGTTACAGTGACTGGAAGATAGGGGTCCTTATTTACCTTAGTGATTACATTTTAAGAGGATGCTTTTCAGGTCGTTGAGATACATGTTTCTGTTTTGTAATACTGGTAAGAAGCTGTGAGAAAACTTATGTCTCAAAGGAGCAAATAAAGTGTTTGTAATATTTTCTATGTAAAATGCTCTAAGAAAAAGGAGTTTGGGGAGCCATAGTCAGGAAGAAACCTGACTCAAGTTCTGCCAAGCTGGAGTGGGAAGTTAAGGTCATGTTGGTTAAAACTCAGTCAGAAAAAAAAAATTACTTTCCACCCCACTCTGCCTACTTTTCAAAATGATTAGAGGGCTTAGAGTCAGATCCTATTTGATTTAGAGAAAAAGAATATTTGATATTCATGGAGCAATTTATAATAGTAGATATAAAATAGTCGGAAAAAAGGGTGAAAAAACTCAGCATTTTCCAGGGTTTAAAAAAGAGTATTCCTTAAGAATGCTATATATTTAATGATGCTTATTGACAAATATTTTTATATGTCCTATTTCAGAGTTGTATATAATATTGTAAAATTTTATATGTATTATATACAACAATGTTGTTTATAATATTGTGAAACATTTTGTGAAACATTCAACATTTTTTGTCCACATTGATATATATTCTCAGGTTTCATTAATGAGGAAATATGTAATATCACTTTCTCTATTTTTTAAATTATTTTAATTGCTTTGCCAAAGATTTATCTTATTGGCCTTTTCAGAGAAATGTCTTGGATCTGTTCATTAATTCTACAAATATTCTGTTATTATTAATGTGGTTTGTAATTTTATTCTTTATTCTGTTTGGTTAAGAGTTCAATATACATTTTATAATTTTAAGGTAAATATGTAGTTACTATAATTTTATTGTTTCTTTGTTTAATTCGAAGGCATTTAGAATGCTAGCATTTTCATTTTGGCTGCATCCCACAGATTTTTTTTTTTCCCATTGCCTTCATTTTCTGACTACATTTTTTAATTCTTTAATTTCTTATTTAAGAGTTAAGAACTTTATCTGTTTTCCTTTTTACATTTCTCTGTCTTTTTTTTTTCCCTTTTTGTGGAGAATGGATTCTTGCTATATTGCCATTGCTTGTCTCAAACTCCGGGGCTCAAGCTATACTTCAACCTCTGCGTCCCTAAGACCTAGAATCACAGGTATGAGCCACCTTGCCTGGCATCCTTTGTAGATTTCTAAATAATGTTTTGTTTTGGTAAAATATGTATAGCATAAAGTTTACCTTTTAAACCATTTTAAGGGTACAGTTTTATGGTATTAAGTACATTCACAGTATTGTGCAACCATGATTATCATCCATCTCCAGAATACTTTTATTTTTCTCATCTGAAACTCTGTACCTATTAAACATTAACTCCCCATTATCTTCACTCCAAAATCTCTGTCAACTACACCACTCTACTTTCTGATTCCTTAAATTTAAATATTCTTGGTACCTCATATAAGTGAAATCATGTATTTGTCTTTGCATGACTGATTTACTTCATTTAGCATAATGCCTTCAAAGTTTATTTATGTTGTAGCATGTGTCAGAATCTTTCTCTTCTTAAAGGTAGAATAATATTCCATTTTGTGTTTATACCACTTCTTGTTTATCCATTTATCTGTTGATGGACACTTGGATTGCTTGTTTCTTTTGGCTATTGTGAGTAATGTTGCCATGATCAGAGATATATAATAATCTATTCAAGACCCTTCTTTCAATTCTTTCAAATATGTAACCAGAAATGGTTTGCTGGATCATATGATAATTCTATGTTTATTTTTTTTTTAATAATTTCCATAACATCCTCTATGGTGGCTGTAATATTTTATATTCTTACTGCAAATCTATAAAGATTCCGATTTCTTTATATCCTCATCAACAATTGTTATTTTCTGTGTGTGTGTGTTTTATAGACATCCTAATGGATGTACAGTGGTATTTCATTGTGGTTTTTATTTAAATTTCCCTAAAAGTTAGTAGTGCTAAACATTGTTTTTTGTACTTTTTGGCCGTTTGCATATATTGTCTGGAGATAAAAATTTGGATATCTTTTTTGAAAAAATGGCTATCGAAGTCTTTTTTCCTGTTTTTAATCAAGTGTTTTTTATTGCTGTCTAGTTGTTGAAGTTCTTTATATATTCCAGATATAAATTTCTTATTGGCATATGATTTGCCAATATTTTCTCTTATTCTATGGGTTGCCTCTTTATTCTGTCAATAATGTTTTTGATGCACAAAGTTTTGCATTTGTTGAAATCCAACTTACCTATTTTTCTTTTGTTGCCTGTGATTTTGGTTTCAGATCCAAGAAATCATTTGCTAAATCCACTGATTTGTTTTTCTCTTCTGTGTTCTTCTAAGAGTTTTTACAGTTTTAGTTATTAGTGTTTAGACCTTTTATTCATTTTGAGTTAATTTGGTCTATTTTGAGTTTTTTTTAATAGTATAAGGATTCAACAGTATGTTTGCATGCAGATACCCAGTTTCCCCAATAGCATTTGTTGAAAAGACTCTGTTTTCCTCATTGAATGGTCTTAGAATCCTTGTCGGCTGGGAGTGGTGGCTCACTCCTGTAATCCAAGCACTCTGGAGGCCAAGGAGGGCGGATCACCTGAGGTCGGGAGTTCAAGACCAGCCTGACCAACATGGTGAAACCCCGTCTTTACTTTCAAAAAAAAAAAAAAGAAAAGAATCCTTGTCAAAAATCATTTTACAATATATGCAAGGGTTTCTTTCTGAGCTCCACTTTATTCTGTTGTTTCTTTTTTCTGTCTTTGTGTCAGTACCATACTGTTTTTATGTTTTCCTGAAAGAACCATAACCTGGAGCTTCCTAATCTGCATTGTGCTGACAGCAGTTTTCTCTCAATTTAGTATGTAAATTGTGTTATTTACCTTTACTTATAGCACTGAAATTATAGAATGAGTGTCTGCTTTTTCTGGTGTTTGAAATGTATTGAAATTATGTTGTGGAAACTTGAAGATATCATTTCTGCTTCTTATAAATATAATAAAGACAGATGTATAACAAACTCATGGAAAAATATAATAATTTTTTAAATTTTAGCAATTATAAGGAGCTTCTAAGCCAAATAGTATGATTTATTTAGTTAAAAATGAAAGAGATAAGTTTCAAAATAATGTTATTTCTTGTCTTGATCATACAGAAGATGTCATTTATTTAGCTTCTCTTATTTTAAGAAAATAATATTATTCAATCTAATATTTAAAATTGTATTGTCTACATTGAAAAATCTTTGATTTTGCTTTTTCAGATGCTTTAAAATGTTCAGACAACTAAATGAGTTATTAAACAATGTGAATATCAATATAGTTTTAAAAATTATATCAGTAGATATAAAAGATTCAATAATAAATAAACTAAATTTTTCTTAAAAATATCTGTTATTTAAAGTATATGAAGTCTGAATTAAACTTAGAGAATTAAGGTCAAAATTTCCCTCAAGCATTTTTATTGCAATTTATTTTTTAATAATATGATTTCTAAAGTTTATTTTCTAAAACTCAAAACAAAACAAAGTTTTTGATAACATATATTTTTCACATTTACAAATTATGTTATTATAGTACTTTATATACCTGTTTAGGTATACAGTTACATCTGTGTTTCTGTCATTTTTTATTTGTATATTTAACAGATTTTACTTTACCAGATAAAAAGTCACAATTACCTAGGAATGACTGATACTAGGAAAAGACTACTAAAATTGCAACCACTTGAAATCAGAACAAAAATTTCATAGGGTATTGAGAACCAATATTGTGATTAACACTTACATAGAAAAACAAAAAATTGCAGATTATAATAAAGCAATTTGATTTTTTAAAAAATGAAATCTGTTCATCATGGGCTGTCTTACAAAAGACCATAGGCTCTTTGCACATGAGGGAACTATATTATAAAAAGTGAAAAAAGAAAGGATAAAAGCATATTGATTTTGAGATAGATTTAATTTTTTTGGCAATAGCACAATGTAACAGCCTTCCCTGGGCATTGACATTGGTAGTAATATCAGAAAAAGAGATAATATTTAAGGGCTTTGCCAATTTCCCCAAGGGCCTCCTTTAGTCCTTCAATTTTCAAATTATCCTCTTTTGTAGCATCTGTCATATTATATGACTGTTGGAATTGGTCTCTTTCTAGCAGAATCTCTTAAGACATTGTCTTTGGAGATTTTAGCAGAATTTTCAAAGTACTTTCATCCATTTCGTGAAATGACATATTTTCTTCAATGTTTGAAATTCACTTTATATCATGTTAAAATAACTTTGATTTAACAAAGTTGAATCAATGACTAGGGACATGTGTATTAAGCAGGAAAGGATATTAGGGAAGAGACAAACTTTGTTCATTTTGAAACTTTGTTTCTTGATGTCTGACTTCAGCATGGTATTGAGTTGTTGCTGAGTTTTAAAGATTTGAATTTTCATAAAACATGATTTTAAAATCAATGTTATTTGGAATACAAATGTTAATGACTCATTTTCATTGAGGATATAATTTTTTATATTTAATATTTTTAAAATTGAATTTTATTTTCTGTGATACAAACAATGAACCACTGCAAGAAAGAATGCAATCTTTATCTTTTTAATTAATCAAATATATTTTTCTAATTATTTTATGTTTGCCATTTTTGTTTCACAGCTATAAGTAAGTTTCTTTTAATCATCAACATTTACACATTAACTGGATGCATTATAGTAATGTATTTCATTTAAAAATGAGTAAATAACTTAGATGTTTTATTTATTACCATAACTCCTATGTTTGATCTTATTTTGTTATTTAATGTTTTCTAATTCTGTACATGCTTTTTTTTTCTGCTTCCCATAATTTTTTGCTCTAAACTTCTTGTTTTGATAGGCACATTCTATCAGCATCTATGTAGTAAATAGAAAGCAGGAAGATATTTCATACAAAATTGTTAGGATATCTAAAGATACAAATTATCCTGGGCCTCCAGGAATTATTTCCTGAACATGGAAGAATTGACCCATCAAAGGAGCTATTATCTCTTAAGTCACTTTGGAAATATTGAACGTAAGAATGTAGTATTTGAGCTCATATACAAGGTATAGGAGTGGAAATCAGGAATTACCACCGAACCTACAGCTGCTGCTGCTATCACCACTACAGTTGTCTGAGAATGGACACTAGACTGCTGATGCAGGAAACCCGTGTCTTCACAACCTTAATTGCTGACAGCTCAACCTGAAAAATGGGCCAGACGTAATCTTTAATTCACTTCTGCTTTCTAAAGTTTCTGTGCTTTTACTTGCTTGGTGAGAATTTTTACCCAAAACTCCAGCTGTGAAGGAATCTGAAAATTGTTTTCCTCTCTGGAATATAGAAAGTTACCATGGAAGAAAGTTGGAATAGAAATGGAGTGGCCAGTCCACAGCATCTATCCCAAGAGGGTCATATTTTATTTATAATTCTACTTGAGGTTTTCTTTAAGTTTTTCTGCTGCATAAAATCAGTTTAAGAGTGATTTTCTGAAGTCTTAAACTCTAATTCTATAATTGTGAGAAGTAGGAGATAATTCTCAGTCTTTGCTTATACATAACTCAGTGTTTTCTAACTATTCTGCTTTGCTAAAATACTGCATGCTAATATATACATATATGTATATATAAAATAATTATAAATGTAACATTTTTTAATATAATTTCTTGAACTTCTACTCATAAGTTGATAATCATATTCTTAGAGCCATCTTCTATGTCTCACTGACATTTTGAGAGATGTTTTAATAAAAAGTTTTAAAAATGCATCTGAGACATTATGTGAGAATCTAAAATCATAGTTTATTAGCTCAGGATGTATAATGGCTATAGCAACATATTCCTGTCACAGTATATTATTCTTGTAATTTAAAGCTATTTCTCAATTTATGATTTTTTGGTAGGCTTTTATTGTAAATTGTTAAAATCTAGAGAGTAAATTTTTCTCAAGTAGTTTAAGGCAGAGCAGTATAGCACTTGTGGAGTTTTCTTCAAAATCATCATGATCTGGAATTATCCTTTGCAATATATTTTATTTCAGTGAATGTGCTCCATAAGCATTCCAATTGCCTGATATTTAAATCAATTTGGCAAATGTTAATTGTGTACCTAATGTATTTCAGGCATTATTATAGGTACAGGGGCTTCAACAATGAGTGCCCCATTCAACAATGAGTGCCCCATTCCCTGGTTAAAACCAGGGAATCTAAAATATTAAAACCAGATAATGATGATTTTGAAGAAAACTCCACAAGTGCTATATTGCTGTACCTTTAAGGCATCATGGTCTGTTATACTCTAATATCAATCAATAAGCAGTATGCCAAAAACATGAAGCATTCTAGAAGAATCATTAATTTTGTCTGTAAGCTAAGAATCAGAGCATATTTCACAGAGGAGAAAACGGTTTACGATATCTCCTAATTTCTTAGTTAAAACAAAAAGTAAATCCAGAATATAACTGTCATTTTAATTTAAAAAAAGTAAATGTGAAGCATTTTGCACCTGTGATTTTTGTGTTAAGACCTGTAGAAAATGAAGGTAAAAATGATAGTGTGACGATGATGATGAATGACGGATGATGATGATGATGACGGATATTACTGGTTACATAACCAGCAGCTGTTTTACCATTTTCTTTTCCCTGCTAACATCCTAATTTTCCTTCTGGTATCTACCCTCCTGATTTGTAGCAATCATATTATTTGGGATGTTGGTCCTAGATCTAATTAATTTAAGTCAAGTAGGAAAATCAAATCTCCCAGTCAGTGATTGGTTTAGGAATCCTAGTGTGTGTTAAGCAGAATTGGGAACTCTTTGTCAACAGAGATTGGTTCTGGAAAGGACACAAAACTAGATTTGGATCATTGAAATGTAGGGAGAATTTTGAAAAAAGGATTCTGAGAAACTTAAGGGAAAACCTTAGGAGAGCTGTCTCCTGCTGGCCATTGGTTAACACACTATGACAACCATAGCCATCTGATTACCAGCTTGTAGATGAAGCTAGTACCTAGAGATGTCATCTGCTCTCTCTCCTTCCCAAGAATCATAGGGAAAATAAAGACAGAGTCATTGGATTAAGTAAACCCTAAAGCTCATCTGACCTATGGACTTGTGTATGCAAAAGTTCTTAATGTTCTTATTGATTAAGCCAGTTTTAATGTTCTTATTGATTAAGCCAGTTTTATTTGACTTTGCCGTTGCCTGTCATGAAATACATTCTAATAATTAAATAATTAATTCCTGAAAATAAAAACAGCTAACCCAAGAATTAAGACAAATAAAATGCAATAATATTTTAAAAGAATGTGAACAAAAATAATAATAGTAGACAAGGTTAAAATTAGGGAATCTAAAATATTAGAAAGCTAAAATAGATAAAATTTGAAAGTGTAAGTAGAAAATAATTAAATCTTACAAATTAATTTGGCGAAAAAGTCCTAAAATTGGCAAAAGTAACAAATGTAATTGTTGAAAAAGCACAATGTTCCAGTGTAACATTTCAGATGTAAGGGAAAAGTTGGCATGCACACTGCTGTAGGAATGTTGAAGGCTTAATATATGTCAGATTCTAACAGGTCTGAGGGGAGCTGGTGGGTAAGTGGTGGGTAGCTGGAAAAACAGTCTCGAGTAGTAGTAGACAGTTTCAGCAT
This sequence comes from Plecturocebus donacophilus, assembly GCA_004027715.1. Classification (NCBI taxonomy): domain Eukaryota; kingdom Metazoa; phylum Chordata; class Mammalia; order Primates; family Pitheciidae; genus Plecturocebus; species Plecturocebus donacophilus. The sequence goes on along the minus strand of PVKP010006640.1, from coordinate 24,082 downwards.
GGCTTTACTCTCTGGGTGCGAGCGAACCTGGGCATGAGCTGTGTGCCTAAACCATATGTACAGTGTTAGCGGGGTAATTGTTCTTTTACAGACAATAGTGGCTCTGAGCTAAGCAGGAGCTCACATGGTTGAATACCTGAAGTGCTTCACATGGCGTGGTTACATAATGAGTGAAGTAGTGTGCCTGTACTCCAAACTCACAAACTCACTGAGTCATGTAGGACTGGGTGTCTGCCTTGGCCTATTGTTGACTGCAGCACATCCATTTTCCTTGCAACGTAAGAGATATTTCCAGCTAAGGGTACATAACAGGAATGTCTATGCAGTTTTTAAAAACAACACATTTCTAGTTTCAGCCCTAATGATTCTGATAAGGCAGGCATGAGTGAAGTCTTGGAATGTGCAGCGTTATGGACTGTTCATAACAATGCCAATTCAGATATCAGTGCCTGTGATAAAGGCAATTCCTATAAATGTAGGTGATTCCGTGTTTGTGTCTCTTGCTGATGTATCTCTTCATGTGTGATTCAATACTTGTGTTGCCTCTGCCCTTTGTGTGTTTTTCTGTGCATATATCTATCTCTTAATGCATCTTTCTGTGTGCCTATGTGTATGTCTCTATGTGGATGTGCCTCTGTGAGTCTCCTTTGGTCTTTTTTATGTCTTTGTCTTTCATTTCCCTCTGCATATCTTTGTATCTCTGTGTGACACTTTGTCTATTGTCTCTGTGTCTCTCTCTGGATTTGTAGTATATCTGTGTATTTCTCACTATGGTTGTGTCTTTACCTGTCTTTATGTGTTTGTGAGTCTGTATCTCTTTGTATCTCAGTGTATGTTTACTCTTTGGCCCTCTGTATCTCTACATGTAGTTTTTTCTCTGTGTTCATTTGTCTGTTTCTGTCTATGTGAGCTGCTCTTTGTGTGTCTCATCCTTTGTATTTTATTTGCCTGACACAGTTAATTGAGAGAAGAAATAAACTCAGTCAAAGAAACCTTATGTTCTTCCCCACTCTGTACCTAAAACAGAAAAGAAAAAATAAAACAGAAAAGAAAAAATAAAAGGCACAACCAAATTCTAGGAACTTAAGTGACTGATGTTCCTTAAAGAGGGTCAATAGACCACTGAAAATTCTTTGTCCTCCAACCCTCATGTTTTCTTCAGAGCCATAAAACTACTATACAACAATTAAGTCCTTCATTTGATGAGGCAAACATGTGTCTTTGACTGCCTTGCAATGATCTCACAGCATAAGGCATACCTGATCAGATCTTGTCCCAAACTCACATAATACAAGACAAAAAACTACCAGCACTGAAGGAAAACTGGTTATTCATTTTCATTATCCTAATCATAAATAATTCTACTGACATGCAAATACCAGTACATAGTCATGTCACTGTCTAACTCCTTATTAGATCTTGTAATAACAACTTTTCCTAGGGCATGCTCATCAAGAATAGAGCACAGGTACAACACACATTCATCAAAGGACACTTGCAGCTTTCTTCATCACAGAGCATTTTTGTGTATTACAGGCATACCTTGAAGATACTGCAGGTTTGATTCCAGACCATCACAAAAAACACATGTTGCAATAAAGTGAATCAGATGTATGTTTTTTTTTGTTTCCCAGTGTATATAAAAGTTATATTTATAATAGAGTGTATAGTCTATTCAATATGAAATAGCATATGTCTAAAAAAACAATGTATGCACCTTGGTTAAAAACATTCTATTGATAAAAAAAGTGAGTATCTGAGCCTTCAGCCAATCATGATTTTAGTTGGTAGAAGGTCTTTCCTCAACGTTGATGGCTGCAGACTGATCGGGGTTGTTGAAAGTTGGGGTGGCTGTGTCAATTTCTTAAAATGAGACAATAATGATGTTTGCCACAACAATTGACTTTTCTTTTAATGAGAGATTGCTCTGCAGCATGACATACTGTTTGACAGTGTTTTACCCACATAACTCTTTGAATATTGGAGTATACCTCTCAAATTCTGCTGCTGCTTTATGAACTAAGTTTATGTAATATTCTAAATTTTTATTGTCATTTCAACAATGTTCACAATATCTTTACAAGGAGAAGAGTTAATCTCAATAAACCACTTATTTTGCTTACCAGTGGGAAGCAACTCTTTATCCATTAAAGTTTGATCATGAGATTGCAGCAATTTAGTCATATAATTCAGGCTCTACTTTTAATTCTAGTTCTCTTGCTATCCACTATACCTGTATTTACATTCTCCACTGAAGTCTTGAACTCCTGAAAGTCATCCAGGAGAGTTGAAATCAACTTATTTCAAATTCCTGTTAATGTTGATATTTTTACCTCCTCCCATATATCATGAATGTTCTTAATGACATCTATAATGGTGAATCCTTTCAGTAGTTTTCAATTTGCTTTTCCCATAGAATCATCAGTGAAATCACCATCTATGGTATCTGTAACCTTACAAAATGCATTTCTTAAGTAGTAAGACTTAAAAGTTGACATGACTCCTGAATCATGGGCTACAAAATAGATGTTGTGTTATCAGGCATTAAAACAACATTTATCTCCTTGTACATCTCTATTAGCGCTCTTTGGTGACCAGGTGCATTGTCAATGGTCAGTAATATTTTGACCAGTGATATTTTGAAAGGACTTTCTTTTTCCTGAGCACTAGGTTTCAACAGCAAGCTTAAAATATTCAGTAAATCATGCCGCAGTACATGTGCTGTCATTCAGGCTTTGTTTCATTTATAGAGCAAAGAATGAATATATTTAGCATAATTATTAAGGGGTTTAGAATTTTTAAAATGGAAAATGAGCATCAGCTTTATCTTAAAGCCACCAGCTGCATTAGCCCCTAACAACAAAGTCAGATTGTCCTTTAAAGCTTTGAAGCCAGGCATTGACTTCTCTCTAGCTATAAACTCCTAGATGGCATATTCTTTCAATCTAAAGCTGTGTCATTTCCATTAAAAATCTGACATTAAGCATATATACCTTCATCAATGATCTTAACTAGATCTTTTGGATAACTTGCTGCAGCCTGTGTATCAGCACTTGTTGCTTCACCTTGTACTCTTACATTATGGAGATTGCTTTTTTCCTTAAACCTCATGAATCTGCATCTGCTAGCTTCAAACTTTTCTACTGCAGTTCCCTCACTTCTGTCAGCATTCACAAAATTGAAGGGAGCTACAGCTTTCTTGTAGCTTAGGTTTTGGCCTGAGGCAATGTGTCTGGTTTGATCTCCCCAGACCGCTAACACTTTCTCCAAACCAGCATTAAGGCTGCTTTGCTTTCTTATCATTTAGTGTTTCTGATAGAGTTTCAGTATCACCAAAGGTAGTTTTAAAATATGTTAGTCAAAAATATGATTAACGAGTCAGATAAAAAGAGATGGAATGATCTGTAGATCTTTGGAAAAAATAGTTTGCATACTAAAACCAGGGGTTTCCATCTTCATGATGACTCTGAGGTAACTTCTCCAGACCTCTGTTGTCATGGAAAAAGTGAGGAATTAGAGTTTACAGTTATTAAAATATAGCTGGACCCTAAAAATTTCTATTCATCATAGATTTTGACTGAAATGAAAACATATTACCATTTAACTCATAACATTTAAAGAATTAAAAATCATAATCCCCTATGCTCAAGTTTTCAATCAATCAAACAGTAGTTTACTTTCCAAAAATAAGTTTGCATTTACATTTTGCACATAACTTCTAATCTGGTTTAGTTTGTTTTCTAATTTAGACTTTTGTAAAACTTTTACTGAAAAGTTATTCAATTGACTAGAACTCATTTCACTGCTAAGAGGCTCAATAAGTCCTTAATTTCATCTCTCATTATGAATCCCAACAACTTAGTTTATATTCATTTATTTACAGTACATTAATTGTCTTTTTTTCACACATGAGGAGTTTGAATCTTACATACGTAAACTACAGCAAATTTACCAAGATTAAATTCACTATCACAAAGCAATAATGCTATTTACAAAAATGGGACCTCAAGTACACTGATGCCTCTTGGCTCTCTAACTACTTATCCTGAAAATGTAATCTTCTTGGAACTATAAAATACTATATCTTCAGGCTTTTAGAAGATCTCTCATAAGAAATAAATTCAATCCAAGATCACAACCAAATAATGTAGTAAACAGATTGTGAAAATCAGAAAGAATAATTACATGAGACTTGGTTTTAATGCTTGAATAGGAAGAGGAGTAGAAGGTTGATTAAACAATGTTTAAACCGTTTAAATGGGCATACGCAGGAACATACACTTTGGGCTTTGAAATAATTTTTGAAAGACTTCTGGCTTTGGAAATTTTTGTTATACATGAAAAGGTCACTGATCTTATTACCAGCTAAATCACTGGGTTTGAGAAAGCTCTGCTATGCACAAAGCACTTAAATGACTTATACTCATTAGCTAAAATAAAGTAATAACAGAAAACATATATATATATATATATATATATATATAATCAAATCCTATAATTTATTTATTTCTGACTTTTTGTTGCTACTTTTTTTCAATTTTAACTGCCATATAATGGTAACACTAAATAAAAATATCTTACAATTGTGTTTTTTTCATTATTTTTAGGATTTGTAATTAAAATTTCTTTGGATATTGAAATGCCTGGCTATTTATTGATTATAAACAGACTCAGCTATTTCATGTTTGTCTGCACCTTTCGTTATTATCTATCTCCTTTCTTCTTTCACTTGATATTTCCCTTAAATTTTACTGATTTAAACATGGAAGTGGGAGAACAATGGTGGCAATATAAGTAGTAGTCAGATAAGTTTGGTGTTTTATTCTTAACTTTGACTAGTTATTATTCAGTATCCTTGTGTCCTTGGGGGATTGGTTTTAGGAGCCTAACAAATACTAAAATCTGCAGATGCTCAAGTCTCTTACATAAAATAGTGTGTAGCCCATTTAATGCAGTAGTTATTATGCAAGAACGTTTTCCAAATATAATGTGTCATGTAAGACACATGGTCTCTCCCAGCACTAGCTACTGCAGCCAAAGAACTCAGGGTGAAAGAAAACCTTTCATCAAATACCAAAGGAATAAAAAGGTTTAGCAAAGTAAGGCAAACATGAGCTGATAAAGTCTCAAATTTCTGTGTCAAACTCCTGAAGATTGGCAGGAAAGCACTGGTTAATGAACAGAGGTTGATAATCAGTTGGAAAGGAACAGATAGAAATCTCTTAGATTTTTTAAACATCTCTAGTTTTATTAGAAACACATCTTCAATGGCTTTGTAGGAAGAGAATGTGAGATGTAGTATATTTGAGTTCTTGCATATTGAAAATATGATGTGTTTATTGCCATTTGTTTTTTTCCAATATATGCATTTATTTGTTCATTTATTTTGATAGATTTAGGGAACACAAATGCAGTTGTATTACATGGGTATATTACATAACAATGAAGTCTGGGCTTTTAGTGTACCCATCATCTAATAGTATACATTGTATTTGGTAGGTAATATTTCATCTTTCAGCCAACTTCCACCCTCCCACCTTTTGGAATATCCAATGTCTATTTTTCCTCACTGTATGTCCCTATATATCAATTGTTTAGCTACCACATATAAGTGAGAACATGTGGTTTTTGATTTTCTATGATTTTTTAAATTTCAACTTTTATTTTAGAGGCAGGAGGTACATATGCAAGTTTGTTGAATGGGTATATTGCATAATGCTGAGGTTTAGGATACAGATGAGCCTGATAATCAGTTGGAAAGGAATAGATAGAAATCTCTCAGATCTTTTAAACATGTCTAGTTTTATTAGAAACACATCTTCAATGGCTTCCTAGGATGGGTGTACATAGTACCCAACAACCCAACAGTTAATTTCTTCCTCTCCCCCCGCCCCTTTCTATTAATCACCAGGGTCTGCTGTTGTTATCTTTACATCCATGAGTATCCAATACTTAGTTCCTACATCCTCCAGACCCCAGAATGGCAAATCCACTGACAGCTTGCACCGTGCACCTGGCAAAGCCACAGACACTTAATGCCAGCTTGTGAAAGCAGCTGGCATTGGTACTGTACCCTGCAAAGCCACAGGGGCAGAGATATCCAAAAAATGGGAGCACATCTCTTGAATCAGCATGACCTGGATGTGAGATATGGAATCAAATAAGATCATTTTGGAGCTTTAAGACTTGATGACTGCCTTATTGGACTTTGAATTTGCTTGGGGCTGGTTGGTAGCCCCTTTGTTTTGGCCAGTTTCACCCATTTGAAATGGGAGCATTTATCCAATGCCTATACTCCCATTGCATCTTGGAAGTAACTAATGTACTTTTGTTTTTACAGACTCATAGGTAAAAGAGACTTGCCTTGTGTCAGATGGTTTGGACTTGCACTTTTGAGTTAATGCTGGAATGCATTAAGACTTTAAGGGATTTTTGGGAACGTATGGATTGTGTTTTGAAGGGGCCAGAGGTAGAATTATGGTTAGGCTTTGTGTCTGCACCAAAATCTCATCTTGAATTGTAATTCCCATAATCCCCACATGTCTAGGGATAGACTTTTTGGGAAGTGATTTGATCATGGGGACAGTTTTCCCCATCCTGCTTTCATGATCTGACAAGATCTGAGAATTTTATCAGGGTCTATTCTCCATTCACTATTTACTCTTCTCTCTTTTGCTGCCTTGTGAAGAAAGACATGTTTACTTCCTCTTCTGCCATGATTGTAAGTTTCCTGAGGTCTCCCTAGCCACCTGGAACTATGAGTTAATTCAACCACTTTTCTTAATAAATTACTCAGTGTCAGGTATTTATTTATTTCAGTGTGAGACCGGACTAATACAGTGTCTATGTCCCACGTTTTCTTTATTTGATTTACTGTTTATGGGCACTAAGGGTGATTCCATGTTTTTAATATTGTGAACAGTGCTGTGATTAACATACAAGTGCATGTGTCTTTTTAGTAGAGAGAATTATTTTCTTTCAAATATGTACCCAGTAATGCATCAAATGGCAGTTCTGTGATATTTGAGAAATATCCAACTTGCTTTTGCAGTGGCTGAACTTATTTACATTTTCACCAAGAATGCATAAACATTCCCTTTTCTCCACTGCCTTGCCAGTATTTTTTGCTTTTTGACTTTTTAATAATATCCATTTTGACTAGTGTGAGATGGTATTTCTTTGTGATTTTGATTTACATTTCTCTGATAATTAGCCATGTTGAGCATTCTTTCACATGTTTGTTGACCACCCTTATGTTCTCCTTTGAGAATAATGTATTCATGTCCTTTTCCCACTTGTTAATGAGGTTATTAACTTTCTGCTTCTTGATTTAAGTTCCTTAAAGATTCTAGAAACTATACCTCTGTCTGATGCATAGTTTGTGAATATTTTATCCCATTTTATATTGACATTATTGAATGTTATTGGTGTAGAAAAATGCTGTTTACACTGTTGATAGTTTTCTGTGCTGTGCAGAAACTTGTTTAATTAGATCTTGCTTGTCAATTTTTGTTTTTGTTACAATTATTTTTGGGGATTTAATAATAAATTCTTTGTCAAGAATGATGTCCAGAATAGTGTTTCCTAGGTTACTTCTAAGATTCCTCTAGTTTGAGGTATTACATGTAAAGTTTTCATCAATCTTGATTTAATTTTTGTATATGGTGAAAGGTAGGAATACAATTTTGTTCTTCTGCAAATGGCTAGATAAGCTACCCTAGTATCATTTATTTATTAGGGAGTCTTTTCTCCATTGCCTTTTTTTTGACAGCTTTGTCAAAGATGAAATGGTCATAGGTATGCAATTTTATATGGGCTCTCTATTCGGTCCCATTGCTATATGTGGCTGTTTTTGAACCAGCAATATGGTGTTTTATTTACTATAGCCTTGTAGCATAGTTTGCAGTTAGGTTAAGGTAATGCCTCTGGCTTTGTTGTTTTTGCTTAGGATTTTCTTGGCTATTCAAGCTCTTCTTTGTTTCCATATGATTTTTACAACAGTTTTTTTCTAATCCTGTGAACAAAGACATTGGTTGTCTGATAGGAATAGCATTGAATCTATAGATTTTATTAGGCAACATGCCCATATTAATAGTAATAATAATTCTAATCCATGAGCATGGAATGCTTTTCCATTGGTTTCTGTTATCTATGATTTCTTTCAGCCGTGTTTTCTAGTTTTCCTTTAATTATCTTTCACCTTCCTTTGTTAGATGTATTCCTAGGAGTTTTCCTTTTTTTGTGTCTATTGTAAATAGGATCACATTCTTGATTTGGCTCTTAGCTGGAATGTTATTGGTGTGTGAAAATGTTACTAATTATTTTTACATTGATTTTCTATCTTAAAACTTTACTGATGCCATTTATCTATTCCAATGGCCTTTTGATTAAGTCTTTAGGGTTTTCTAGGTATAGAATCCTATTGTCCACAGTAAGATAGTTTGACTTCTTCTTTTCCTATTTGGATGCCTTTTATTTCTTTCTCTTGCATTTTTGCTCTGTCAAGGACTTCCAGTACTATGTTAAATCAAAGTGGTGGCAGTAGGGATGCTTGTCTTCTTTTAGTTCTGAAAAGGAATACTTCCAGCTTTTCCCCATTCAGTGTGATATTGGCTGTGTGTTGATCATAGATGCCTCTTATATTTTTGAGGCACATTCCTTTGATGCTTAGTTTGTCTGTTATCGGTATATAGGAATGCTTGTGATTTCTGCACATTTATTTTGTATCCTGAGATTTTGCTGAAGTTGCTTATCAGTTTAAGGAGATTTTGGGCTGAGATGATGGGGTCTTCTAAATATACAGTCATGTCATCTGCAAATAGAGACAGTTTGACTTCTGCCTTTCCTAATTGAATGCCCTTTATTTCTGTTTTTGCCTGATTGCTCTGGTTAGAACTTCCAATACTATATTAAATAGGAGTGAGAGAGAGGTCATCCTTGTCTAGTGCCAGATTTCAAAGGGAATGCTTCCAGTTTTTGCCCATTTAGTATGATATTAACTGTGGGTTTCTCATAAATAGCTTTTATTATTTTGAGATATGTTCCATTGACATCTAGTTTATTGAGGGTTTTTAGATAAAGAGCTGTTGGAGTTTGTCGAAGGCCTTCTCTGCCTCTGTGGAGATAATCATGTGGTTTTTCTCTTTGGTTCTGTTTATGTGGTGAATTTTGTTTATAGACTTGTGTATGTTGAACCAGCCTTGCATCCCCAGGATGAAGCCTACTTGATCGTGACAGATAAGCTTTATGATTTGCTGTTGCAATGGGTTTGCCAGTATTTTATTGAAGATTTTTGCATCTATGTTCATCATGGATATTGGCCTGAAGTTTTTTTTTCTTGTTGAGTCTCTGCCAGGTTTTGGTATCAGGATGATGTTGGTCTCATAAAATGATTTGGGAAGGATTCCCTCTTTTTGGGTTGTTTGGAATAGTTTCAGAAGGAGTGGTACCAGCTTCTCTTTTTATGTCTGGTAGAATTCAGCTGTCAACCCATCTTGGGCTTTTTTTGGTTGGTAGGCTATTAATTGTTGTCTCCACTTCAGCCCTTATTATTGGTCTATTCAGGGTTTCGACTTCTTCCTGGTTTAGGCTTGGGAGCAGACACAGTGTCCAGGAATTTATCAATTTCTGCCAGGTTTACTCATTTATGTGCATAGAGTTTTTTTGTAGTAATCTCTGATGGTAGTTTGTACTTCTGTGGAATCTGTGGTGATGGCCCCTTTATCGTTCTTTATTGCATCTATTTGATTCTTCTCTCTTTTCTTTTTTATTAATCTGGCTAGTGGTCTATTTTGTTGATCTTTTCAAAAAAAATTTGTTAATTTTTTGAAGGGATTTTTGTGTCTCTATCTCCTTCAGTTCTGCTCTGATGTTAGTTATTTCTTGTCTTCCGCTAGCTTTTGGGTTTTTTTCATCTTGCTTCTCTAGCTCTTTCAATTTTGATGCTAGGGTGTCAATTTAGATCTTTCCTTTCTTCTCATGTGGACATTTATTGCTGTAAATTTTCCTCTAGACACTGCTTTAAATGTGTTCCAGAGATTTTGGTACATTGTGTCTTCATTCTTGTTGGCTTCAAAGAACATCGTTATTTCTGCCTTCATTTCATTGTTTATCCAGGCAATATTCAAGAGCCAGTTGTTCAGTTTCCATGAAGCTGTGCAGTTCTGAGTTAGTTTCTTAATCCTAAGTTCTAATTTGATTGCACTGTGGTCTGAGAGACTATTTGTTATGATTTCTGTTCTTTTGCATTTGCTGAGAAGTGATTTACTTCCAATTATGTGGTCAATATTAGAGTAGGTGTGATGTGGTGCTGAGCAGAATGTATATACTGTGGATTTGGGGTGGAGATTTCTATAAATGTCTATTAGGTTTGCTTGGTCCAGATCTGAGTTCAAGTCCTGGATATCCTTGTTAATTTTCAGTCTTGTTGATCTGTTATATTGACAGTGGAGGGTTAAAGTCTTCCATTATTATTGTGTGGGAGTCTAGGTCTCTTTGTAGGCCATTAAGTACTTGCTTTTCATATCTGGGTGCTCCTGTATGGGGTGCATATATATTTAGGATAGCTAGCTCTTCTTGTTGAATTGTTCCTTTTACCGTTATGTAATGTTCTTCTTTGCTTCCTTTGATATTTGTTGGTTTAATGTCGATTTTATCAGAGACTAGGATTGCAACTCCTGGTTTTATTTGCTCCCCATTTGCTTGGTAAATCTTCCTCCATCCCTTTATTTTCAGCCTATGTGTATCTTTGCACATGAGATGGGTTTCCTGGATACAGCACACTGATGGATTTTGAGTTTTTATCCAATTTGCTAGTCTGTGTCTTTTGATTGGGCATTTAGCCCATTTACATTTAAGGTTAATATTGTTATGTGTGAATTTGATCCTGCATTTTGATGCTAGCTGGTTGTTTTGCCCATTAGTTGACACAGTTTCTTCATTGTGTCAATGCTCTTTACCATTTGGTATGTTTTTGGAGTGGCTGGTACTTGTTGTTCCTTTCTATATTTAGTGCTTTTTTAAGGAGCTCTCAAAAGGCAGGCCTGGTGGTGATGAAATCTCTGAGCAACTGCTTGTAGTAAAGGATTGTATTTCTCCTGAGCTTATGAAGCTTAGTTTGGCTGGATATGAAATTCTAGTTTGAAAATTCTTTTCTTTAAGGATGTTGAATACTGGCCCCAACTCTCTTCTGGCTTGTAGGGTTTCTGCTGAGAGATCTGCTATGAGTCTGATGGGCTTCCCTTTGTGGGTAACCCAAATCTTCTCTCTGGCTGCCCTTAGCATTTTTTCCTTCATTTCAACCCTGTGAATCTGAAGATTATGTGCCTTAGGGTTGCTCTTCCTGAGGAATATCTATGTGGTGTTCTCTGTATTTCCTGGACTTGAATATTGGCCTGCCTTGCTAGGTTAGGGACATTCTTCTGGATAATATCCTGAAGAGTGTTTTCCAGCTTGTATTCATTCTCTTCATCACATGCAGGTACACCTATCAAATGTAGATTTGGTCTTTCCACATAATCCCATATTTCTTGGAGGCTATGTTTATTTTTTACTGTTTTTTCTCTAATCTTGCCTTCTCGTTTTATTGCACTGAGTTGATCTTCAATCTCTGAGATCCTTTCTTCCGCTTGGTCAATTTGGCTGTTGAAACTTGTGTATGCTTCCCAAAGTTCTTGTGTTGTATTTTTCAGCTCCATCAATTCATTTGTATTCTTCTCTAAGCTGTTTATTCTTATTAGCATTTTGTCAAACCCTTTCTCAAGTTCTTAGTTTCTTTGCATTGGGTTAGAACATGTTCTTTTAGCTCAGAGAAATTTGTTATTACCCACTTTCTGAAGCCTGTTTCTGTCAATTCATCAGATTCATTCTCCATCTAGCCTTGTTCTCTTGCTGGGAGGAGTTGTGATCCCTTGGATTAGGAGAGGCGTTCTGGTCTTGGGTGTTTTCATCCTTTTTGTGCTGGTTTCTTCCCATGTTTGTGGATTTATCTACCTGTGGTCTTTATAGTTGGTGACTTTCGGATAGGGTCTCTGCATGGACGTCCTTTTTGATAAAGATGAAGTTATTTCTTTCTGTTTTTTAGTTTTCCTTCTAACAGTCAGGCCCCTCTGCTGTAGGACTGCTGGAGGTCTACTCCAGAGCCTGCTTGCCTGGGGACCACCTGTCGTGGCTGCAGAACTGTAAGGATTTCTGCCAGTTTCTTCTTCTGTTATCTTTGTCCCAGAAGGATACCCGCCAGATGTCAGCCTGAGCTCTCCTTTATGAGGTGTCTCTTTGGGTATACCGGGGTTGGAGAGCTGCTTGAGGAGACAGTCTGTCCATTATAGGAGCTCAAGTGCTGAGCTGTGAGCTCCGTTGTTCCGTTCTGAGCTACTGGGCAGGTACCTTTAAGTCTACTGCAGCAGAACTCATAACTGCCTTTTTTTCTCCAGGTTCTCTGTCCTGGGAAGGTGGGGCCTTATTTATAATTTCCTGACATGGTGCTTCCTTTTTTCCAGAGATGCCCTGCCCAGCAAGGAAGTAGCCTATTCACAGTCTGCCAGCAGAGGCATTGCTGTGCTGCTGTGTGAACTTCCTTGAGGTTTTGTTTATAGAGGTATAGTTAGAACTGCCTTGGTAATGGCAGTCTGCCTCAGTAATGATGGACTGCCTCAGTAGTGGTGGACTGCCTCGGTAATGGCAGACACCCTTCCCCCCCACAGAGCTGGACCATCTCTTGTCCAGGTGGACTTGCTTTGAAACTCTCAATCCAGAGCGTTTTATATCACTGGTCTTTTGGGGGTGAGACCTGCTGAGCCAGATTACCTGGCTTTCTGTTTCAGCCCCCTTTTATTCAGTTGAATGGGCAACTCTGTCTCCCAGGTGTTACAGTTGCCAGTTGAAACGGCCATCAGATTCGTGTGAGTTTTTGTGCAGAGACACGCTGCGCCGGCTGAAACAACCATGCTGGAGATTTGTGGCTTTTCTGCTCTGGAATCTCCTGGTCTGTGAGCAGTAAAACCTCATTTGGAAATGTGGTGATCACCCATCTTCTGTGTTCTCACTGGGAACTGCACTCCAGAGCTGTTCCTATTTGGCAGTCTTGGATCAACCTCTGTAACTTATATTTAAAAGGGAAGCAGAGCATAATAGTTTGGAAAATTTACATTCTGAACATGTAGTAGACAATAAAAATCAATTTTCTGAGGAGAAATTCAGGCTGGCAGTAGAAATTTGCATAAGCAATGAGGAACCAAATGTTACTTGCCAAGACAGTGGTCTCCAGTACATGTCACAGACCTTTATGGCAGCTCCTGTGATCACAGGCTGAGAGGCATAGGAAGGACAAATAGTTTTATGGACAGGGCCCAGGAACCTCTGTAGCGTCAGTGTGTGGACTTGGTGCCCTGTGTGCTAGCCACTCCTGCCATGGCTATAAGAGGTCAACGTAGAGCTCAGGTCATTGCTTCAGGTGGTGAAAGCCCTAAGCCTTGATGGTTTACACATGGTGTTGGGTCTATGCATGCACAGAAGTAAAGAATTGAGCTTTGAGAACCTCCACCTAGATTTCAGAGGATGTATGGAAATGCCTGGATGTACGGGAATCCCTGGTGTGCTGCAGGGGTGGAGCCCTCATGGAAAACCTGGGCTAGGGCAGTGCAGAAGAAAAATTTGAGGTGGGAGCACTCCCACAGAGTTTCCACTGGGTACTGCCTAGTGGAGTTGTGAGAAGATGGCCACCATCTTTCAGACTCCAGAATGGCAGAAACACTGACAGCTTACACCATGCTCCTGGAAAAGGCACAGACAATTGCAGCTCATGAAAGGAGCCAGAATAAGGGCTGTACCCTGTGAAGCCGCAGGAGCAGAGCTGCCCACATGCATAGGAACCCACCTCTTGCATCAGTGTGACCTGGATGTGAGTCAAGGAGTCAAAGGAGATCATTCTGGAGCTTTAACACTTGACTGCTCTGCTGGATTTCATGTTTGGTGGTGTCTATAACCCCTTCATCTTGGCCAATATCTCCCATTTGGAATGTGTGTATTTACTGAATGCTTGTACCCTCATTGTATCTAGGTAGCAACTAACTGGCTTTGGATTTTACACTCTCATTGGCAGAAAAGACTTGCCTTGTCTCAGATGAGACTTTGGACTATGGACTTTTGAGTTAATGCTGAAATGAGTTAAGATTTTGGGGGACTGTTTAGAATGTATAATTGATTTTGAAATGTGAGGACATGAGATTTTTGAGGGACCAGGGTGGAATGATATTGTTTGGCTGTGTTCCCACCCAAATATCATCTTGAATTTCAGCTCCCACAATCCCCACATATTGTGGGAGGGCCCAATAGGAAGTAATTGAATCATGGGGATGGAGAGGGTATTTACCATGCTATTCTTGTGATAGTGAATAAGTCTCATGAGATCTGATGGTTTTATAAAAGGGAGATCCTCTGCACACACTCTCTGGCCTCCTACCATGTAAAATGCGACTTTGCTTCTCATTTGCCTTCTGCGATATTTGTGAAACCTCCCAAGCCATGTGGAACTGTGAGTCAATTAAACCTCCATATGTAATCCATTTATGAACTAAATGAGAACTTCAACACAGAAATTGATACCACAAAAAAAGCCAGAAATCCTGGAAACAAATAAATTTAAGAATGAAATAGAATATAATCAAGAGTTTAAACAATAGAATAGGTTGAACAGAAGAATGAATTTTTAAAATTGAAGACACATCTTTCAAAAGAACCAAGTCAAACTAAATAAAAGAACATAAATGAGTAATAAAAGCTTGTAAGATATATGGAGTATAAAAAAAATGATCAAATATTTGAATTTTGGAAATTCAAGGAAAAGAGATGGGAAAAGGCAAAGACTATCTATTTAATTAAATAATAGCTGAAAACTTCCCAAGTCTTACAAATGATATAGTCATTCAGATACAGGGAGTTCAAAGATTCTCAAATATATTCAACTCTAAAAGGTCTTTATGACACATTATAGTTAAAATTTTAAAGGTTAAACACAAAGAGAGAATCTAAAAACAGAAAGAGAAATTCATTAAGTCACATATAAGTGAATCTCCATCTGACTAATAGTGGATTTCTCAGTTGAAAACTTACAGCTCATGAGAAAATGGAATGATGTATTCAAAGGGCTGAATAAAACAAACAAACAAACAAACAAAAAATCATCAGCCAAGCATTCTCTACCCAGCAAAACTATGATTTAAAAATGAAGTAGAAGTAAAGGCTTTTCCAGGTAAGCAAAAATTACAGAAGTTCATCACTGTTAAACCAATTCTACAAGAAATGCTTAAGGGCATACTACATCTGGAAGTGAAAGGATATCTTACCATGATGAGAAACCAAAAGTATAAAACTTACTAGTAAAGCAGATACAAAAATGAGGAAGTAAAAGAAACCAGACAGTATCACTATAAAATAACCATCAAATCATAAAGTTTGTAAGGAACATTAAATCTTGAGACCTCAATTCACTATCCAAATGGAAGAAATGAAGCTGAAAGCTGAGTCTTGCCAGAAACTGCCTTTCCTTTTGTTTTTAAGCAGATATCTACAGATAAAATGTTAAATATCTCCACAGATAGATACACTATGTTTTCCTTAAGTGCCAGTTTACTGAGTGCTAGCTGAATAAATAATTGACTATTCCCCTACCTGTTTCTCCTCTTGCAACAAGTGGATTCAGTAATTTGTGCATAACCTCCCTCTTTCTCCTATAGCCTGCTTTCCCCCTTTGAATATTGAAGCCTTCAAAATCTTTGAAAAAAAAAGTATGGCACACAGATTGTGTCTGTGGATTTTTTATCCTTTTGTCTGAGTATGTAATCTTAGCAAAGTAAATTTCTAAATTGATTAAGACCTGTCTTGGATACTTTTCATTTTAGATGGTAAACAATAGAAGAAGAAAGAAACAAAGGATATATAAAACATATCAGAAAATAAATAAATATCAAAATAATAGACACAAGTCACCACCTATCATTAACAACCTTGAATGTAAATGTTTTAAATTTTCCAGTTAAAAGACACAGACTGGCTTAATGAAAAAAAAAAAAAAAAAAAAAAGACCACCTACAACAAATTTATTTTACCTGTAAAGAAACACATAGACTGAAAGTAAAGAGATAGAAAAAATATATTTCATGTAAATATAAACAAAAAGCATGCGAGAGTAGTTATGCTTATATACACAATTTAGACTTGAATTAAAAAACATAGCGACAAAGGTGATTATTGTATAATTATAGAGATCAATTAACCAAGAAATTATAACAACTGTAAATATGTATACACCTAATATTGGAGCTCCCAGATACATAGTAAAAATAGTAAGAGCTAAAAACAGAGATAGACTCTAATACAATAATAGTTAAGAATTTCAACACCCCACCTTCAGCATTGGATAGATCAACTGTATAGAAAATTAATAAAAGAAGTTTATTGTACAATTAAGACAACTGTGTCTTAATTGTACATTAAACTTAATCAGTAGAATTAAGATAATTTTAATACAACTAATGTCACAAGATTACAGGAACCTAACAGACATTTACAGAACATTAATCCAACAGTTTCAGAATACACTTTCTTCTCATCAGCACACAGAACATTCCCCAGGAGATATCATATATTAGGCCACATAACAAGGCTCAACAAATTTAAAAATATAAAAATTACATTAAGTATCTTCTGACATCACAATTAAATAAAAACAGATGTCAATAACAAAAAGAATTTTGGAAACTGTACAACTTCTTGGAAATTAAACGACATGCTCCCAAACAACCATTGACTCAATAAAGAAATAAGAAGAAAATAAAATAATTTCTTGAAACAAATGGAAAAGAAATTACAACTTACTGAAACTATGGAATCAAAAACAGTGCAAAGAAAGAAGTGTACATTAATAAACAACTACATGAAAAAGTAGAAATATTTCAAATAACCTAATGAACCTCAAAGAACTAGAAAAGCAAGGATAAACCAAAAAAATTAATAGACTAAAAGAAGTAATAAAAATCAGAGCAGAACTAAATGAAATAGAGACTAAAAAAATACAAAAAAAAATCAACAAAACAAAATTTGGTTTATAAAAAATTAAACAAAATGGATAAACTGCTAGCAAGAGAGAAAACCCAAATGAATAAAACCAGAAATGAAAAAGGAATCATTTTAACTGATGCAACAGAAATACAAACTCAATAGTGACAATTATGAACAACTATATGCTAACAGATTAGAAAACCATGAAGAAACAGATCAATTGTTAGACATATACATTTTATCAAGATTGAACTAGGAAGAAATAGAAAACCTGAACGGACCAATAATAAATGATGAGACTGAATCATTATTAAAAATACCTCCAACAAGAAAAGCTCTGGATCAGGTTGCTTTACTGCTGAAATATACCAAACTTATAAAGAAAGATTAAAACCCATTTTTAAAAATTGATCTCAAAAAATTGAGAGGTGGGAATTCTTTCTAATTCATTTTGTTTTGTCAGCATTACCCTCATACCAAAACCAAAAACACAAGAAAGAAAGAAAACTGCACGCTAATATTCCTGATGAACGTAGACACAGAAATTGAAAAAGACAAAAAACAAATAAAAAAAAAAAAACCCCAGAAAACTGAAACCAGCAATACATCAAAAAGATAAAATATAATGATTAAGATTTACCCCAGGAATGGAACAATGGTTCAACATAAGCAAATCAACAAAGGTAACACATCACATCAACAAAATGAAGGACAAAAAATATGTGATGATTTTAACAGACCAGAAAAAAAGCATTTGATAAAATTCAACATCTGTTTGTAATAAAAATTCTCAACAAATTATATATAGAAAGAACATGTCTCAACATAATGAAATCCATATAGCATATGCCCACAGATAACATCATACTGAATTGGGAAAAGCTGAAAACCTTTCCTCTAAGAATTGGAATAAGACAAGGATGCCCACTTGTATTATTCTTATTCAATATAGTACTGTAAGTTCTGCCAGAAGAATCAGTCAAGAGAAAAAAAAAAAAAAGACATCCAAATTGGTAAAGAGGAAGTCAAATTGTTCCTCTTTGCAGAGACATGATCTTGTATATAGAAAAATCTAAAGACTCCACCAAAAATCTCCTAGAACTGTTAAAAAAATTAATAAGTTTGCATAAAACAAAATTACAACATACAACCTGGTAGTATTTCTATACACCAATAGCAAGCTAGTTAAAAATGAAATCGAAAAGGCAATCTTACTTACAATAGCCAATAGCTACAAAAAAAACTTAGGAATACGGTTACAAAGAAGGTGAAAGACTTTTACAACAAAAGCTTTAAGATACTGATTACAGAAATTGAAGATAAGACAAATAAATGTAAATATATTACATGCAAATAAATCAGAATAATTAATATTGTTAAAATGACCATACTGTCCAATACAATCTATACACTCAGTGCAACCACTGATCAAAATATCAATGGCATTTTTCAAAGAAATTGAACATTCTAAAATTCACATGGAACTGCAAAAGACATTGAGTAATCAAACTAATATTGAGCAAAAAGAACAAAGCTGGTGGCATCATACTATTTAGCTTCAAAATATGTTACAAAGCTATAGTAATCAAAACAGCATAGTATTGGCATAAAAATAGATATAAAGACTAATGTAACAGAATAGAGAACCCATAAATAAATTCATATATTATGCCAATTGATTTTCAACAAAGCCCGAGTTAAATCTTATGCTAGGGAAACCTAAAGCAAGCTCTTTCAATCCTTATGAACCTGTATTAGCAAAGAAATATTTTATAAAGGATGATATATAGAATGTACATTTTTAAATTTATAATTTGTCATGGATAAGAGTCACAAAAATTGTATTTTCTCAACATAGTTATTGTGAGATGAAAAAACTATTCAGAAAGAAAAAAGAAAACATTTAGGTATTAAAATTGCAAAGATGTTTGAGCATTTTCACTATTGTAAACTAAATAATAGAGATATGTAATTTGAGTAATTCCAAGTTATGCTTCAATTAGCAAATAACTAAAAGTTTCAGAGGCCTAATCCAACAAAAAGTTATTTCATGTTCAAAGTTCAGTGAGAATGTTTACAACAATCCAGGACAACTCTCCATGTAGCATCTCAGTGACTCTAGCTGTTCAAATTTTGTGGTTCTATTACATCAATATAAGATTTTCTGGGTTGTTGATCATGGGACCAGAGAGTGAACAATACCACATAGTTTTATTTCTACCTCAGCCTAGAAGTGATATACATTAAATTCACATTTCATTAGATTCAACTAATCACATGGACCTGCTCAATGACATGTAGCCTGAGAAGAGCCAACCTCTAGGAGCTGGGAATCTGGCTAAGAGAAGGATAAAATACTGTTGAAAACTATAATATCTACCTTCATTAGCATCTAAAATATATAAATTTAAGACGTTGGAGGAGGAAGAAAACAGAGAAGGTGAAGAAGAAGTCAAAGAATATAAATTTAGTCTTGGAATTCGAAGAAAATTTAGTATTTGGAAATCTTTAATGAAGGTAAAATACAAGCAAAAATATTTATAACAACTGATTCTGGAAAGTACCAAATAAACTGAGATTTTATTAGGTTGGTTTTTTTCAGCGTTAGGCTGTTTCTGATTTTCCTTCCTACTGGAGATTAAAGAAAGCATTCACTAGGCCCATAGCTGCCTAGCAAGTTCCAGGCACTGCACTGATCTGCTCTAAAAAAGGCATCAGATGCAGTACATAAACTAAGATTGGAGCTATTGCTTGGTTAAAGTTGTGGTGGTTCATCACTATCTACCATAGTTGATTTCTTGTCTTTTTTTTAAGTGAAGCACACTAATTTAATTAGGACATAATAGAACCTGAATTCTTTATGCCTTTGAGAATGACATTTTATTCTGCCACCCCTGGATGTGGTCTATACCAAGTTTGCTTCACATACTCATTCCCAACCAATTATTGATAAGGGGATAATATTACCCTGATTAGTCTAGACCAACCAAGCATGGTCCAGCTATTCCTAAAAATACAGTTGTAAGTATATTTCCTGAGTATAGTAAAAAATTTTTCAAAATAGTTTTTACTTCAATTAATATATTAAAACATTTTAAAAAAGTGTTGTAACACTTTTATTTTAGAAATTTTATTTTATTTTAAAACACATTTTAAAAATCAAATTGGCAAAGTTGGAATTTCCTGTGATGTCAATAGATTTTAAATTCATTGAAACATTCATATTAATTATTAAAAAAAAAAAGATGGAGGCTGAGCACTGTGACTCACTCCTGTAATCCCAGCACTTTGGGAGGACAAGGTAAGTGGATCACTTGAGGTCAGGAGTCTAAGACCAGCCTGGCCAACAGAGTGAAACCCTATCTCTACTATGAATACAAAAAAAAAAAAAAAATCAGCCAGGCATGGTGGTAGGTGCCTGTAGTAACGGCTACTTGGGAGGCTGAGACGAGAATCACTTGAACCTAGGGGTAGAGGTTGCATTGAGCCGAGATTGTGCCACTCCACTGCAGCCTGGGGGACAAGAGCAAGACTCCATCTCAATAAGGAAAAAAAGAGAAAAGAAAAGAAGGAAAAGATGGAGCACTAATGTTTTACACTAGCAAGCATTGTGGAAATTCCTTTCTGTGCCAGTCTAGATCTCATTAAGTTACCATATTGACCTCAAATAGAAGTATGTGCTATATGTAAAGATAGGATTTCTGGGCTACTGTCCAATTATGAATTCACCAAAAGTTCCTCCTGGCCTCTATCATACATGCTCATCATCAGCACTGTTCTTGAAGTAGTTGTCCAGGGGATTCTAACCCTTCTTTGACCACAAACATTGAATTATAGAGAAAGGTGAATAGTAGGTATGGCACAGCATGTTCACCTACTAGTGAGTAATGTAGAGGAATTGTCAATGTTCTGCTTGTCTGTCATCCAAGGAACTAAAGACTGTATGTCTGGAGTTTCTTACCTGGATTATGGAGCAAGAAGCTCCAGCTGCTTCAGGCTTTGAGTATCCTTAACCCAAATGGCTAAGGATATCAGTATAGTATGCCATAGCACCAACCAGCATACATACTGGTGACCAGAATTTAGAATAATGTTGAATGTTCATATGATTCACCTGATATATCAATTAGACAGATGAAGTGGCCTTCAGAAATAGTTGTAAAATATTATTTGCCCATATTGCATTTGTTTATAATCACATTTTACTCTTTCCCTATATATTTTCTCTTTATGTTTGTTTTGTCTCTCTAATGAAATTCCATCACCTAGTCTTAAAATTATAGTCTCTTGTACTCTTGATGAAAGAAACTCAGCTGATTAATGGGAGTAAAATGTTAGTACTCCTACATAGCTGATATTATTGTTTTCTATAAAGTTAGTTTAAATTAATAGATGAATCAATGACTTTAATAAAAGGATTTGTCTTCTTTTTAATCTGAAGATTTAAGAATAATAATTATTTTATTTTGCAAATGTTTCTTTTGAGCTTTGTTTTATAAAACAGTCTTGTAAACCATTTGGAATTTAGAGATTATTACTATATCCTGTTGAAATAAACTTTATATCTGAAACAGTCTTTAATTGTGAACAAGGAGCTTAGGTTTCCCTACATTTGCACTAATCCAGTGTACTCCTATCTGCACTGTTACATGAGGGAAAAAATAGAATAGCAAAGAGCCAGTGCATCCTCTAGGTTAGTGTCTTGCTTATACACAAGAGCGTTTAATCACAGTAAGTGATTAAAGACTTTTGTGTTTGATTTTTCCTCCAGCTTTTTTTTTAGGTGTATTTGACAAATAAAAATTGTATATATTTACAATGTACAGGATTTTTAAAATATAGAGATACATTTTCTATCTTTGAAATATAGACATACATTGTAAAATGATTATTACAATCAAACCAGTTGACATATCCATCACCTCACGTGGTTATTTTGTGTGGGTGTGTGAAGAAAACATTTAAGGTCTACTCTCTTAACATATTTCAAATATACAATACAGTATTAACTCTAATCACAAGGCTAGATTAGATCTCATGAACTTATTTATTCTGCCAAACTAATACTTTGTACCGTTTGACCAACATCTCTCCATTTCCCCCGCTCCTCCACCCTCAGCCCTTAGCAACCATCACTCTTCTCTCTGCTTTTATATTTGACTTGAGTTTTCACAATAAGTGAGATTATGTAGTATTTGTTTTTCTGTGCTTGGCTTATTTGACTTAGCATAATGTCTTCCAAGTTCATCCACATTTTTGCAAATAACAGGATTTCCTTTTTTTAAAAGGTGGAGATAGCATGGGGAGAAATGCCAGATATAGGTGAAGGGGAGGAAGGCAACAAATTACACTGCCACGTGTGTACCTATGCAACAATATTGTATGTTCTTCACATGTACCCCAAAACCTAAAATGTAATTAAAAAAAATAAAAAAATAAAAAAAATAAAAAAGACAAAAAAAAAAAAAAAGGTGGAATGATGTTTCTGTGTGTATGAGTGCAAACACACTGTGTGTGTGTGTGTGTGTGTGTGTGTGTGTAACATTTTCATTTGAAAATTTTCCATTGAAGACCCTTTGATTTATTCTTTATCTTGGCTATTGTAAATAATGTTATAATGAACACAGAAGTGCAGCTGTCTCTCTTAGATACTAGTTTCATTTCTTTTGAATATATACCAAGAAGTAGTATTGCTGGATCATGTGATAGTTCTATTTTTGATTTTTTAAGGAAACTTTATAGCATTTTTCATGATGGCTGTGCCAATTTACATCCCAGCCAGCAATGTACCAGGAATCTTTTATCTCCAAATTCTTGCCAACACTTGTTATCTTTCATCTTTTTGATAACAGCTATTCCAACAGGTATGCCTTGACAGCACACTGTGGTTTTAGTTTGCATTTCTCCAATGATTAATGATGTTGAACTTTTTTTTTATGTCTGTTGGCCATTTTTATGTCTTCTTTTGAGAAATATCTATTTATGCCCTTTTTCTATTTGTTAGGGGTTTTTTTTGTTTTTTATTAAGCTACTGAGTTATTTGAGTTTCTTATAAATTTTGGATATTAATCTATTATCAGATGTATGGTTTGCAAGTATTTTCTCTCATTCTGTGGGTTCTCTCTTCACTCTCATTTTCTTTGCTGTGCAGAAACTTTTTAGCTTGATGAAATCCTATTTGTTTATTTTTACTTTTGTTGCCTGTTATATCCATTTGTTTTGGGGGTCATATCGAAAAAAATATTTCTCAGAACAATGTTCAGGAGAGTTTTTCCCAGATTTTCTTCTAGTAGTTGTATAGTTTTAGGTCTTACATTTAAATCTTTAATTCATTTTGAGTTGATTTTTGTATATGGTGTGAGATAAGGCTCTAATCTCATTTATGGGAATATCTAGTTTTCCCAATACTGTTTATTAAAAAGGCTGTTCTTTTCTTATTGTGTATTTTTGTCAATTTACTGGAAATGTGTAGATTTATTTCTGAGCTCTCTATTTTGTTCTATTAGTCAATATCTCTATTTCTGTGCTAGTACCATGCTTTTTCTATTGCAATAGCTTTGTAGTAGATTTTGAAGTCAGGTAATGTGATGCCTACAGTTTTACTCTTTTTCTTCTAGAGAGCTTTGGCTCTTCTGGGTCTTTCTTGGGTTTTTATGAACTTAGGATTGCTTTTCCTATTTCTGTGAGAAATTACTTTCAAATTTCAATATTTTTTTTTTTAGTCTATAGATTGCTTTGGGAAGTATGGACATTTTAACACTATTCTTTCATTGCATGAACACAAACTATCTTTCCAGTTATTTGTGTCCTTTTCAATTTCTTTTGTCAGTGTTTTTCTAGTTTTCAATGTACAGGTATTTTAACTCCTTGGTTAAGTTTATTCCTAAGTTTTTTGTTGTTGTTGTTATTGTAAATGAGATTGTTTCTTGGTCCCTTATTCAGAAAGTTTGTTGTTACTGTATGAAAACACACTGATTTTTTTAATGTTGATTTTGTATCCTGTAACTTTCCTGAATTCATTTATTTC
>PVKP010006639.1:0-81782 GCA_004027715.1 Plecturocebus donacophilus | reverse complement strand
CCCTCCCCTCCTATCCTCTCTCTTCTTTTTGAGATAGAGTCTCACTCTGCTGTCCAGGCTGGAGTGCAATGACGATGTCTGTTCACTGAAGCCTCCACATCCTGGGCTGAAACAATCCTCCCGCCTCAGCCTCCCAAGTAGCTGGGACTACAGGTGTATGTCACCACACCTGGCTACTTTTTTGTGTATATAGAGATGGGGCTTCACCATGTTGCCAAGACTATTCTCAAGCTCCTGGTCTCAAGCAGTCTTCCTGACTTAGCCTCCCAAAGTGTTGTGATTGCAGGGGTGAGCTACTGCACCCAGCCATGATAAGTTAGAAATACTAGACGATTCTAATTCAATATATTTTCCTGATGGACCCACCTCTCTAGACACACCAAAGTAGATCCAAACTGTGGCCCAAGGACATGGCTTAGGCTCAAGCTAAGCACTGGGATGCACACTTTCTGAAAAACACATTTAACAAATTCCCAGGGTTTTGCTCCCACTTCTATTTTCCCCAGAAATCCCCAACAGCATTCACCTAGGGGATTTTTTAGTTTCCTTATAAAATTTATTGGGCAGGGAGATCTGAATTACCTAGAACAGCCACCAGCTTTGTGAATAGTCTGCCCATTTTTCTTCTACAATTTGCAATGCATCTTTTTTTAGAGAAGATATAAGCAAAGCCATAACCCAGAGTTTCATGTTTCCTGTCACCTGTTGACACTGTTTCTCCCACTCGTAGGCTTGTGTCTCCATCGTTTCTCTTTTTTCCTTGAATGTGATTATTTTAAAGGCTTTTTTTTGGCGGTGGGGCGTAGTGGGGGGGGTCTCCTGAACATTTGTTTCTTAGTTCACTCTGGCTATGTCTTCTGGCGGTGTTAATACAATATAACAAATCACAACAAGACAGGAACACAATAATGGCTATTTCAGTGCTCTCAGTATCCTAATAGCTTATTAACAGGGAGATGAGTTCTGTCAAAGCACTGTCAAAGTTGGCGGGAAATGTCTCTTGGGATTTCAGGATAGATTTAGAAGACATGGGAAAGAAACTTGGCAATACTGTGGCTTAAAATTTTCTCAGGTAAGGGCAATTTTACTTATTAAAAATGGCTGGGAATTTTTTTAGGGGAATTTAGAGAATACCTATATTCTTTCAAAACTCTTCTTTCTATTCAAGGCCTCATGCAAACATCCTTTCATTTGGGTGGTGTTCCCTGGCCTTTCTCTCTGAATGCTTTCTTCTCTGCCTGCCCCCACCAAGGCACGTTGCTGCATTTCGTGCATGGTAATAATCCCTCTTTACTTGGTTTAATTTTTTTTTTCCTGAACATTTAGAAAACTGTGCCATCAGTTCTTTGAGGCACGCGTCTTGGCTCATCCATCTTTCTATCCAAAGCTCCTGATGCAGGGCCTGAAACACCATAGCCACTCCAACAGTGCTTGTTGAACGAAGGAATAAACCTGATCAAGGAGGACCACGTGCAAAGACAACTTACCCAGGGGCAAGCTCTCTAGAACATAAACAAGTGTGCAGAGGGGACACATGAAATGAAAAGATGGCTCTATCAGGAGTTTAAGTTTTGCAAATCTCAAATTTATACTTTACATTTTAGTTGTTTTTTAATCAATTCAGTTTGATTCAATCCAATGTCATGTATTAAGCATCCCTGGTGATCTTGCACGGTGTGAGAGATATCAAGGTAAATAAAATGCTATGTCTGCCCTAAAAGAACCCACAGTCTAGCACAGTGTACAAGTATGAGAGAAATAATTACAGGACATCATCATAAACTCTACACATGATGCTGCAAGCTTAGAGGTAGTGTAGGAAAGCATGATTTGAGTAGGGAAAGGGGAGGGTCTAGAAAGTTCCACAGACTTATTCCCTGGGGTTTTCTGAGAGTATTTCAGATGGACAAGGGAATATAGGTTATGTCTATAACATATATGTTGTTCCAGAAGAGCTAACAGAATAAAGGAAGGCACAGAATCGCAGAATAGCATAAAATGTTTGGGGATGTAAGAATCAGTGTTAAAACATAGAGTATAAGTTGAAGCACATTAAAAGACGAAGAGGAAAGTAGAGGCCAGAAGACAAAGGCCTTTGTGTTGGCTTCATGAAGAAGTTTCACTAGTAGTTTTCACATTGTGCTTTCTCTAAAGTAGGAATTTAACGTCTTTTTTTTTTTTAAATTTATTTTTTATTTCAAAAAGTGTTTAGGGAGCAGGTGGTGTTTGGTTACATGAATAAGTTCTTTAGTGATGATTTCTGAGATTTTGGTGCAGTATACACTGTATCCAATGTGTAGTCTTTTATCCCTCACCCACTCCCGCCCTTTCCCCCGGGTCCCCAAAGTTCATTGTATCATTCTCATGCCTTTGTGTTCTCATAGCTTAACTCTCACTTAAGAGTGAGAACATACAATGTTTGATTTTCCATTCCCAAGTTACTTCACTTAGAATAGTGGTTTCCAATCCCATCTAGGTTTCTGCAAATGCCATTATTTTGTTCCTTTTTGTGGCTGAGTAGTATTCCATGGTGTACATATATATGTATGTATGTAATAACTTATTCATATAACTTATATATGTATATATATGTGCGTATATATACATAAGTGTGTACACACACATACACACACACACACACACACACACACACACACACAACTTTCTTTATCCACTCATTGATTGATAGGTATTTGACTGGTTCCATATTCTTGCAATTGCAAATTGTGCTGCTATAAACATGCATGTGCAAGTATCTT
This sequence comes from Plecturocebus donacophilus, assembly GCA_004027715.1. Classification (NCBI taxonomy): domain Eukaryota; kingdom Metazoa; phylum Chordata; class Mammalia; order Primates; family Pitheciidae; genus Plecturocebus; species Plecturocebus donacophilus. The sequence goes on along the minus strand of PVKP010006639.1, from coordinate 79,023 downwards.
TTTCACATAATGACTTCTTTCCCTCTGTATAGATACCCAGTAGGAGATAGAAGCTATATTCCTATCTTAGATCTACCATTTGATCCAATGTTTGAAAAACCAAACATTGTGCATTCTCACTCTTAAGTGAGAGCTAAGCTATGAGAACACAAAGGCATGAGAATGACACAATGAACTTTGGGACTCAGGGGAAAGAGCGGGAGGGGGTGAGGGATAAAAGACTACACACTGGGTACAGTGTATACTGCTTGGGTGATAAGTGCACCAAAATCTCAGAAATCATCACTAAAGAACTTATTCATGTAACCAAACACCACCTGCTCCCTAAACACCTTTTGAAATAGAAAATAAATTTTTATATATATAAAAAAAGGTTAAATTCCTACTTTAGAGAAAGCACAATATGAAAACCAACATTTGATTGCTGGATCAAATGGTAGATCTAAAACAGGAATTTAACTTCTATCTCCTGATGCAATCCACTACCTTCTTTGCATATAATACTATAAGAAATTATAAAAAAATCAATTTGTTCATCTTTTTTAAAGATTAAACGTTTCCTGAGAGTAGGGCCTTCTCCTGTAGCATGTGCTGTTATGTGAATGGTAATTCTATTTAGTGATCTTGTGCGTGCAGATTTTCCACTTTTTTCTTTGTGAGAGGACTGAACTTTCTGTAAATTTCATAAAGATGGCAATTGTGACAAAGACTGATTCGATGTTAAAACAGAAAAGACATGGGCTCTACAGCCAGGCAGAGTCTGTTTAAATCCTCTGTCAAATATTAGATATCCAACTTCTGGCAGGTTATTTATTCTGGATTTCTGTTTTTTTGTTTGCAAAATATGGAGACAATAATATCTGGGGATAACAGTATCAGTTTTGGAGGCCTTGATGCAAGGATTAAACAGGAAAACACTTATTAGCACATTTGGCTCTGTGGTACTAAATTATAAGATATGTTAGAAAATGTTAGTTCCCTTTGAAAATGCTTGGTTCCATTCTGAGGGTGGTAGTAATTTCCAAACTTCTGAATCACTTTTTAAAAGTGCTTGGCTGCTAAGAAGCACTTAGCAGGTATAATACCAGGTCTAATAAGCCTCTCCATTTTTGTAAGTGATTTTAAGTTGAATAGGCAATTCTAGGTGTTTGTTTCTGGATCAGGTGCCATAGAGAGAAAAATAGCAAATAAAGCAAATGATAAGAGGTAGAGTACACAGAAAACTTTATTGACTTCCTCATCCATCCATCCAGCCAGTACACCTGCACATGCACACACAACTTTTTTTCTGATCTGTAGTCAGACACATACATTGCACTACTGGCCCCTCACACAACTTTTCTTCTTATCTTTCTTCAGTGCTAGTTTCTTCCCTGTGTTAGGTGAAAATTTGAAAGGCTGAGTAAAAGGAGACTTTTTGAAAAGAGGAAGCTGGAGAGCTTTTGTAGCAACATAGAGCTGATTCTCTGCAGTCCAAGAGAGATTTTTTTTACTTGCGATAAGGCTTGTCCTGGCTTTCCACTTCTGGCTTTGAAACCTTGGGCAAGTCACTTAAACTCTCTGAGCCTCTGTCTCTCCATAAATCTGAATCTGAGTAATAAATCTATTTTGTAGTGCAGTAAAGAGGATTAACTGAGCTAACATGTAGGTGGAGTCTACAGGAGAGAGTTTGACACCAAGAAGACATGTAACAAATGGTATACATGTATGTCTACATCTCTGCCTATGTCCATATATCTTCTGTATCTATCTATCCACCCATCTATCTATTGCTATGAGTTGTGAAGAAAATCTTTAAGTTTAGTCTCTTCAGACAATTATTTATCACCAAAATATCCTAAGTACCAACATGAGTTTGGGAGTAATGCTAGCTTTTATCTTCCAATTTATCCAGAATATGCTTCTGTTAGTTTTAACATTATTCTTGAAAGCAAACAAAATTTAAAAGTTCTCATTTGTTTTTTTCTAATTAATGATTTATTATTATTTTTATTATTTTACTTTAAGCTCTGGGATACACGTGCAGAACCTATAGGATTGTTACATAGGTATCCGTGTGCCATGGTGGTTTGCTGCACTTATCAACCCATTACCTAGGTTTTAAGCCCTGCATATATTAGGTATTTGTCCTAATGCTCTCCCTCCCTTCCCCCAACCCCAACAGACCCCAGTGTGTGATGTTCCCTCCCTGTGTCCATGAGTTCTCATTGTTGAACTCCCACTTATGAGTGAGAACATGCAGTGTTTGGGTTTCTGTTCCTGTGTTAGTTTGCTGAGAATGATAGTTTCCAGCTTCATCCATGTCCCTGCAAAGGACATGAACTCATTTTTTTTAGTGGCTGCATAGTATTCCATGGTGTATATATGCTACATTTTCTTTATCCAGTCTATCATTGATGGGCATTTGGGTTGGTTCCAAATTTTTGTTATTGTAAGTAGTGCTTCAATAAACATACATGTGAATGTGTCTTTATAGTAGAACAATTTATAATCCTTTAGGCATATACCCAATGATGGGATTGCTGGGTCAAATGGTATTTCTTGTTCTAGATTCTTGAGGAATTGCCACACTGTCTTCCACAAGTTCTCATTAGTTTTCAAAGGCCCCTGAAAATACATTCTATAGCCAACAAGAAGTCAGTGATTTGTACGTAAGAATATTGAACTAAGTTATTTATAAGATTCCTCTTTCAACACCAAGATCATACCTTGTTTTTCCTCAAGGGGGTAGGTGGTGATGAAGGAAAAAGAAAAAAGAAAAAGTTAATAGGAAAAGAGCTGTACAAGCAATATGTGTTTATTGCCATATCTGTTATCTTGTTTAGATCCTAAGACAATTCTCTGAGGAAGGAATAATTATCTTTGTATCTTAAAAATGGGGAGACTGAGGTTTATATTAATTAAATCCTTTGCCTTAGGCTAGGGCAAAAGAGCTTTTGTTTTGTTTTGTTTGTTTGTTTGTTTTTTGGGGACTTGGTTTCCCTCTGTCACCCAGGCTGGAGTGCAGTGGCACAGTCTCGGCTCACTGCAACCTCTACCTCCTGGGTTCAAGCTATTCTCCTGCCTCAGCCTCCCAAGTAGCTGGGGCTACAGGCGTGTGCCATCACACCCAGCTAATTTTTGTATTTTTAGTAGAGACGGAGTTTTGCCATTATTGGCCAGGCTGGTCTTGAACTCCTGACCTGAGGTGATCCACTGTCCTCAGCCTCCCAAAGTGCTGGGATTACAGGTATGAGCCACCATGCCTGGCCAAGAGCTTGTAGTTTAACAAAAACATTTTGCTTTTCTGAAATAAAAGGAAAGAATTGATTTATCATGCAGCAAGAAGTCTTTGAAAGAGATAGCAACGACTTTATTCAGTTCTGCCAAATCTTATCTATGAAAATACTATTTCCACAATGTCGTTCTATAATGTCAAAGATGGTCGTGGTTTGTTCTCTTGGCACCACTCTGTCCTTAAGGGAACAACATGTTACTGTATGGGGAACAGCTCTCCAATCCCAACAGGTTGTCCGAATGTGAAGGGAGCTACCATGTTAGTGTACCTGGCCATAAAAATTGCTCTAGGGAAGAAAGCTGAGTCAACCACAGTATTTCAGCCATATTTCTGGCCATAAGGATTGGTCCAGGGGGTAGACATGTGATCCAAACCCAATCAGAGTCCTTCTCTGGAATTTTGCAGCTGAAATGAAGACAATGCGGCCCCTTTCTCTCTTATTACAGAGCAGGCAGATGTGAGCAGGTGCTGCTAGTGGACATGATTCCTGCCCCTTGACGAAGCAGACTGAAGAAACCAAAGCCAACAGCAGAGAGAAGCAGCGATGTGAGGTGAAGGAAGGCCTAACTGGTTGAGGCTCCCACGCATCCCAAGATGCTTCTGCCCTTGCCTTCCCAAGCCTCAAGGTTGAAGGCTACTTGGCTTCCTTCCAACAGATCCTTTTGCAAAGTCTAGTTTGAGTTTGAGGTTTGCTACTTGCATCCAAAAGAATCTGGACTCATGCCTGTAATGTGTGGAAACTGGGAACAGCAAAGCTAGGGTGTTTTATAAGCCACATGACCCTCCACTTGCAGGATCGAATCAGTTCCAAGTATGGCAAGCCAGAGGGAGGAGAGAAAGCCTTGTTTCCAGGGGTCCTCTTCTTAGGCACCCTGATAAGACCTGCAAATGTGATGTGAAGGCTGTCCAGGATCTTGGAGAGCTCTTCAGGAATAGGTTAGGGTTTACTGAAGATCCAAGATGTCAAAGGACCACAGCAATGCAGTCACTGGGCCTTCTACCTCTGGTCCCTTAGTTTCAGGTTTCTGTAGCATCAGCTTCTATCTGGTGTTGATAGATACCAGTTTACACAGTCAGTACTCCTGTGTACCAAGCACTGTTCCAAGTTCTTTATGAGCCCAAAGAGGCTGGTATTATATTTTACCCCATATTATAAACAAGAAAATGGAGACACAAACAAGGAAACTGAGACACAGAGAGATTAAGTAAATTATCCAAGGTGGGGTCAAATTTAAATCTCAAGTAGTCTGACTCCAAAGCCCATGCTAATAACCCTGTTTAGCAAGCCTGGCCTCATGGGCTGTTTTATTTTTTCGACCTCCCCATGCCTTGGCACTTACTGCCAATATATTTAGTTTGTGGCGGATACTGCTACATACTGTATTTACCTTTGTATTTGTTTCATATTCTCAACCTGACACCGGGAAGCCAGTGGCCATGACTTTTATCTTTTAGTGACCCCAGCCCCAGCACAAATGCTCAACACCAAGGTAGTAAGTGCTCGTGAGGTCATTTCTGTGCTCTTAAAAACCAGACATCTCTGGCCAGGCTCACACTGTAATCCCAGCATTTTGGGAGGCCGAGGTGGGTGGATCATGAGGTAAAGAGATCGAGACCATCCTGGTCATCACGGTGAAACCCCGTCTCTACTAAAATATACAAAAATTAGCTGGGCTTGGTGGCGTGTGCCTGTAGTCCCAGCTACTCAGGAGGCGAGGCAGGAGAATCGCTTGAGCCCGGGAGAGGGAGGTTGCAGTGGGATCGTGCCACTACACCGCAGCCTGTGACAGACGAGACTCCATCTCAACAACAACAGCAGCAACAAAAACCCCGAAACACCAGACAGCTCTACACATGAATACAGGAACAGCTCTTACAGCTTTCACAGGAGAAGAGGTGAAGAAGAGATTGGTTTTCCCCCTTCCTTTCAGGTTTATTCTTGACACTCCCGAAACAAACTATCCGGAATTTCCATAACAACAGCTCTGCCCTTCCTTCCACCGCCCTTCTCTGCTTGTAGAATGTTTTCCTGCAAAGAATGTCCAATTTTAAAAGTAGCATTGTTCTACAGACAGCCTTCTCAGAATCCAGTAGTTAGGGCCTGCCTGGTCGGGGACGTACTATGGATAATTTCACCGTATGACCTTCTGTTTATTTGCACTTTGGGCTCGGGAAATAAGCAGCTACAAGGTGTTTGCCCTTGAAAACATGTTAGGGAATTAACGGCTGGCTTGAGATGTTATCGGCCAAGTTTGAGCCCCGAACACATTTTATACCTGAGTTAAGTCTCTGAAAGCAGGGATTTGGTAACTGAAGCGCTGACCTGATGTTATCTCTGAGAATATGCAGACGGGTCCCGCTCTTGGAGCAAAGAAAAGTTGCAGAGCACAGGGAAAGTACAGAGCACGAAAATAGCGGAGAATTTTAAGAAGCATTCATTTAGGGATATCCCGTGTACTCGCCCTCCGTTGTATGAAGTAGTTGTGTGGGGTAGTTTCCATTTTTGATCTCTCTTTGGGCTAGTACTTCTTTTAAAATCTTAATCTGAAAATTATACCATTCAAAATAAAATTCAGAAATCTAGTCCCCAAAACAGCAACACAGAGCTGTGATTGATGAGGAACCCAAAGGCCTATATTTCGGTTGCAAAATTTAATTTTAGGACTTTATTTTTGCTTTCTATAACTCGTGTTTTTACTTTTTTTCCTCTCATTGCTTCCGTGCACCCCCCCCGCCCCGTCCCCCCAAACTAAATTATATCTTAGTCTTTTGAAATAGCTTCAAAGCAAAAGCCCTGTCTTTTCAAAAACAACTCCATCTTCTCTGAAGGTGGGGTGTTTGAGTTTATTTCAGGTTTCGGTGTAGGACACACCTCTGGGCCACAACGAGGGAAAATGTCCAGCTGCCTTTGCAATTCTATCCCTTCCCTTTGTCCTTTCACAGATTCTACTAGAGCTGTAAACCCTGCTCTCTGTCCCTACCGTACGAGTGTGTGTTACTTTTATATAAAAGGACTCCCAGCCAGGGCACGGCATTTCCTGCTGCTGCTTACTTTTATTAGCCTTAGTGTTTTTTGCTCTCTCAATGGACATCTCTCTGACAGACACTTGCCTCTCCCCAGGGACAGCTTAGCAGGTTGGTTAGGCTCCTGCCTCGCTCCCTGCCCCTAAGTGCTCCTCTTTTTCTTGCCTTCCCGGTGCCCACTGGAATGCATTTTGCAAGCCAGGCCAGCAGAAACTCCAGCCGGCACCTCAAGCCTGGCCGCTGGCCAGAGGAGCTAAGGCAGAGCACGGCAGACACCAGGTTTCTTGGCAGCAACTTCACACACAGGGAAGGACGGTAACCACCAGCCTCCGAATGAGACCGTCCAAACAAACAAACAAATAAAAAAGGCCAAATACGAACACAAATGAAAGAGTCCACATGCACTCAGAAGACACGACGCGAAGACTCAGAAATGCCGTTGTCTGGGGCTCTCACCAGCCCCGCGCCTGGCGTCCCTGAGAGCCGATGGGGCGGCCGGGTGGTTTGGAGATTCCTGTGGTCTGAACACACACCCTTCTCATCACCAAGATGTGCCTGGAAAAAAATGGTCATGCTACAGGCCTCTGATTTATTTCCTGATAAAATAACCTTTACTCTAAGGCTAAGCTTGCTGTCCCAGCTTCCAGAGAACTGGTCTTTATTCTGTCCACCGAAGCCCTGTGTGTATTAGGTCATTCATCTGTGGCCCTAGAGTCTCCCCGCCCACCCTGCCAACACTATAGCATTTCCTTCTGTGCATTTCCCAGGCTCCACCAAACGTTGACGTGGAGGGTGGTCACAGGCAAATCACAGAACTTCTCTAAGCAGAAGGAATTAGTTGTCATTCAGAGCTGACCACAAAAAGCCTTGTTCAACACTGGACAATGATAGATTTTGATATGGCATCTCCTCCCTGTCCAGCTCCCCACCTATTTTCATTTTCTTGTGTTCAACATCTCACATATAACTGGAAGCCTGCCCAAAACTATCCTGAAGCCTCAAAGGATGGCTGGAGTTGGCTGGATTTGGGATGCATTCCTCATCTCTCTGTCATGTCAACACTTCTCTTTAAATTAATGCTACTTACTTTCTCATTTTAGGCATATTCCACATCTCAGAGGGGTGGAGATGGAAATTCCACTTGCGCCGTGAGAACGTGGATAGTATCTTTCCTTTGTTGTGTCCATTTCACCAAGTGTAGGAATCTTAAGTGTTGTTATTGGCAAGGCATATGTAAAAACTTCAGCATGTTGCTGGTGCATAATAAGTGCTTGAAAATGCAAGTTTTTGGCTTCCTTCTCTAATTACTTAAGCTGTTGTCTATTCATCAATGACAAGGGAAAAAATGCTGATTATAATCTCCTGTGACCTTCAAGGGAGAATAGATCTTGGTACTGGAGACTCGTTGTGAAGTATGATGACACTTGTTTAGCAAGCATTGGGTACAACAGTATTGCTCTAGAGGGGAAGCAAGCTATCTAGGACTGTGGTGGGGTCAGAAAAGTCATATACAAGGCAGGGCATGGTGGCTCATGCTTGTACTCCCAGCATTCTGGGAGGCTGAGGCAGGAGTCGGAGGCCAGCCTGGGCAGCATAGTGAGACTCTGTCTCTACAAAATATTTTAAAAAATTAACTGAGCATGGTGGCCAATCCCTGTAGTCCTGGCTACTTGGGGGGCTGAGGTGGGAGCACTACTTGAGCCCAGGAGTTTGAGGCTGAAAAGAGCTATGAACATGCCACTGCACTCTAGCCTGGGTGACAGAACAAGACCATGCCTCTAAAAAGAAGAAAAAGAAGATACATACATAATACAGTATAGTGAGAGAAAGAGAGACTTGGAGGACTAGGCATGCTGAACATACGAAGTTGTGGGCTGTGAAGTGTGTAATGTAAATCCCTTTATTTCCACCTCGCTCCTTATTCCCTATGAATTCTGCAGCAAAATAGACATTATTCACAAGTATTTTTGGTGGGAGTGGGATATTTGGTGAGATGTGAAGTCATAGTTGTGCATTTGGGCATGCAGGATGAAGACGGGGTCAGCCTGAGCAGAGTTCACTTTCTCCTCTCTGCCTCTGCTCTTTCATCTTGTTCATCTCCCTGTCTTGCCCCTTCTCCTTTTTTCTTTGCTAACTTAGAGGTTTGGGTCATTGAATAATGTTTCCTTCTTTGTGCCACACGCTTTCTAAAGACAATATAAGTTAGGCTGTATGCTCAAGGATCGTGAATAACAAAATGTATTTCCTAACAGGAGGGTGATAATTGAAGAAGTGAGAGAGAGGTTTTACAGAAGAAATGTAAGAGTGTTTTGTTTGTTGGGGTTTAAAACCACTTAAAAAAAAAAGACTCAGTTTCTATTGGAGTCAAATTTAAAAAAAAATAAAAAAACAAAAGAAAAAAATGACAGGCTCTCACTCTGTCCCCCAGGGTGGAGTGCAGTGGTGCATTTATAGCTCCCTGCAGCCTCAAGCATTCCTCCCAAGTGGCTCAGACTACAGGCAGACACCACCATGCCTATCTAAAATTTATTGTAGAGTTTGGCTCTTACGTTGCTCAGGCTGGTGTTAAACTCCTGGCCTTAAGCTACCCAACTGCCTTGGCCTCCCAAAGTGTTGGGATCACAGGCATGAGCCATTGTGCCCAGGCCTTAAACTTCTATGGGAAGGAAATTGCCTATTGGAGAAGATGACCAAGTCAACAGTGATGGCATGTTTGTACTGCAATGGAGTTAGTCATAGGAGAGCCAAGTGTTACTCTGCTGCAGTAGAAGAGGGTGAAGACTTCAAACAAATGAGAGGAAGAGAGATTGAACCTCAACTCTGTGGTGGCCTTCTGATGAGTCCTAGGCTCCATTTGGCACCTACTGTTTACCAGAGGTACCCCCTTGAGTGCTGAGTGAGGAAGAAGCTTTAATGGGATCCACCTGTGGCTTTGGATAGTACCAGTGCAGAATCAAAGCATCAGGTACCTGGAAGCAAGGAGCCAGAAAACTCAAAGAAAAAGGTGACAGCCGACCATTGAGCTTGTTTCAGCCTCAGTCATTGCTAGCTAACCTAAGTCTGATGACTTGGGTCTTCTGTCTTTCAAATGGAATAAGAGCTAGACCAGCCTTGGGAAATTGGGGGTGAAAATCCCAGTTCTTTTTCTTATTTGCTGTGTGATCTTGAGATTAGAGCCTTAGCTCTATGTCATGTACTTTCTCAGTGAATACTTTCCGTGACATATTTTGTGTAAACGTTGATGTTTCATGAATGAGCACAACTTATGCCACAGTAATATTGTAGGCTTTAACTGTTGGTATGAACGGGACTATATGATAAAAAATTACTACTATAACTATATTACTAAAAATATCCATAAATAATTCTCAGAGCTTTATGAAAGCTGGAAACTCACAGGTTTTTTTTTTCTCCCTGAAGAAAGACTTACTGGCCAATGCTAGAAAATTGCTACCTCTGAAAAATTTTTAATAAAGCATATATTAAAGAGCATGCTAATTATCATGTGAGGGAACTCTGAATAATGCATACTTTGAATAAGGGAAGTTGCTCAAATGCATTGCAGCAGCAAAGTCTTTTTAACTCAATATAAACAACTCCTGGCTTTAGAATAACATTTGGGCTGATTCGCTAAAAGCATCTTTGTTTATATTTCTCTATAGAGACATCATTAATGAACATGCTGAGAGCTGGGGCTTTGACTGGGTCTGATGTTAACATGAAGCTAATTTTATATTTACTGGGTCATTCTTTTGGGTCTGGACTTTTGGATATACGTTGGAATTGAAGGTATCAGTTTCAGAGCCATTTTTGATACTCCCAGAAAATTGGCTAAAGGATGGACTTAGCATTCCTATAATGGAGGAACGGGATGGATAGGAAGGTTGTGCCTCTTTTAGGACAGAGTCATGAGTCCTGTTTGATCTTAGAAATGGAAGAGTTTTTTGGAGTCAATAAACTGATTTGGAGTTAAACTAGGCAGCTCATTTCCCAGACTTGCCTACATGTATTCCTTGTCTTCACTCCATATACTCTCCAGAAACCAACCCCTGGCTGTGTGCTCCAAGTCCAAAGGCTGAATGCCTAACCTTGGCATTCAAGGCCCACCATGTATGTTCCTCATCCCTGTTTTCTCCCTCCTCTACCTCTCTGATTGGCCTCACAAGCCACACTCCGACCATACTAAATTACATTTTTCTCCCTCAGAGGAAGCCATTTATATTTTTGCCACTATGGTTTTGCTTGTGCTGTGTTCACTACTCAGATGCCCTAACTTTTGACCCCACCTTAAATTCTACTCATCATTCAGGTGATCCTGCTGCAGTGTCACCTCTTTTGAAGGCTTTACTGTATCTACAGTGAAAATTAATTACTTTCTTCTATAGCCTTTCTGTTACATAACACATTCTAACGTCATCTAACAGTGAACCTATCCCTTTCCCACACCTGATTAGATTGTGGGCTTCTTTCTTCTTCTTCTTCTTCTTTGAGACAGAGTCTCATTCTGTCACTGAGGCTGGAGTGCAGTGGTGTGATCTCAGTTTACTGCAACTTCTGTCTCCCAGGTTCAAGTGATTCTACTGCCTCAGCCTCCCAAGTAGCTGGAATTACAGGTGCCCGCCACTGTATCTGGCTAATTTTTGTATTTTTAGCAGAGACGAGGTTTCACCATGTTGGCCAGGCTGGTCTTGATCTCCTGACCTCAGGTGATCTGCCTGCCTTGGCTTCTCAAAGTGCTGAGATTACAGGCGTAAGCCACTGTACCTGGCCAGACTGTGGGCTTCTTAAGGACAGAAGTGTGAGGCCCACCTAGACTAAAAAAATCCAGCCAGGGGAGCATTTTGTTAAGGATACTCTCATCTAGGTTTGTTTATCTTGGCTGATATGTATATATATATGAATAACATGTAACTTACATATTGAAAAGTACACAAATCTTAAGTGTATAGCTTAATTTATATATATATGCATATATACATCTGTCTTTCTGTACATCTATCTACCTGTCTATCTCATCACCCAAATCAGGATACACAGAACACTGTAAGAATCCCAACAGTCTCCCTTGGAACTCTCCCAGTAAGTAATTCCCCTTCCCCACCCTGGGCATCCACTATTCTAACTTCTATCACCATAGATTATTTTTGCCTATTTTTGAAATTTATATAATAGAATTATACAGTATACACTTTATTGTGTCTTTTCCACTTCACCTCATGTAGGTATGATTTATCTACATTGTTCTATTTATCAGTAGAATTTATGGCTTTTTATTGCTGAGTAGTATTCTACTGTATGAGTACACCACAATTTACTTATGCTTTCTACTTTTTATGGACATTTAAATTGTTTTTAAATTTTGGTTACAAATGAAATGGCTGTGAACATCCTTGCATATGTATATGTTTTGGTGGATGATACGGTTTAATGTGTTCCCCAAAAAGCATGTGCTGGAAACTTCATCTGCAGTGCAGTGGTGTTGGGGGATGGGGCCTAAAGAGAACCGTTTAGGTCATGAGAGCTCTACCCTCATTAATGAATGAATGCCAGTTATAAAAGGGCTGGAAGTTGCGAGTTTGATCTCTTGTTTTTTTCCCTCTCTTTGCCTTCTGCCACAGGATGATGTAGCATGAAGGTCCTAACCAGTTGCTGGTCCCTTGATCTTGGACTTCTCAGCCTTCATAACCACGAATCCAATACATTTCTGTTCATTACAAATTACCCAGTCTCAGGTATTCTGTTATAGCAGCACAAAATGAACTAAGAGTGGACATGTACACTCTTTTCTGTAGGAACTATATCTAGAAGAGAGTTATTGGGTCACAGGACACAAGCATATTTAGCTTTAATAAGTGCTACAAAAGCTTTTCTGATGTGATGTACCAATTTACACTGCCGTCATAATGTAAGAGAATTCTCTTTGGTTTGCATTCTCGCTGACCCTTGATATGACCGGTCTTTCACATGTTCACCGTTCTGGCGAGTGTGTCACGGTATCTTATGGTGTTAATTGACTTTTTTCCCTGATGGCTGATGAAGTTAAGCATCTTTTCATTTGTTTATTGGCTATTTCGGTATTCTCTTTTGAGAAGTGACTGTTCAAGTGTTTTTGGGTTTTAAATTCTGAGCTGCAATAGCCAGATAAAATCTATGTAGTCCAGAGATCTATCAATAACATTAATGGAAAAGCTCCTTTCATAGAGGCTCTTATATCATGTAATAGAAAATATCTATAATTTACTATATATTAATGTAAGCATCATTAGGTACAACAATTACAGTGAGGGCTTGATATAAATTTCCAAGTTTTTCTCACTGTGAATCTGGTGAAAGCCCTTAGCTCATAGACAGTTCTTCTAAGAATTGGGTTTATTCTGTTCTAATTCCAGATTTCTTTTCTCTGGGATCTAAATTCTACAGACCCTCTTCTGCATATTTTATGATATTTAGATCAGGCTTACTTTTTGTATTGACACCTTTATAACTACTGGCAGGTAATTCTCAGTCTCTTGATTTCTATTGTTTAAAGTTGATATTTTAAGTACAAGAGCTTTATCAAATTAACTCTGTTGAAAAGAAGCTCCTTTCCTCTAGTTTTCATTGCTTAAACCTTCCACTAATTATTTCTTTTCCAGCTGTGGCCTCTCCCTTGAGGCCCTGAGTTCAGTGTCTCTCTCTGTGGGCTCTCTGCCTGCTGTCTCTATGTTCTTCCTTGCCTCTCGTATTCTGTCCAAACTACAGCTTTGGGAGGGAATCTTATTTTGCCTCTTATTTTGTCGGAATGTGTTAATGATAATAATGACATATTCCCATTGTTTAGAAACTCAGAATCTATCATTTTTCTTCAATATTGTTAAACAACCTCCCTGGATCTAGCTGATTAAAGCTTTTAGTCTTTAGCTGCTGGACTTTCAATAGCATGTGGGCTATTGCTTTATAGGTAATTGGTGTTCAATAATTGTTGACTTACAGAATATAGAACAGGACTTTGAGTGATATGGGACGTTATCTGTACTAATGTTTGCCCGGTAGGTCTACCTTCATGAAGGAATATTAGGGCAAGCCGTGTATCTTTGTGACTATGACTCAAGCACTAACAAAATCTCTCGCTCTAAAATATGCATCATTTTCAGCTACTAATTGGCCTAGAAGTCTTCCGCCAATACGATATAGCACTCTGAGCAAAGACACTACCTTCAGATAGCCCTTATTAGATTATTTTTATGTTATCTAGGTGGAGAAGAATGCAAACTCAGTGGCCTCCGTTCACATCTTAGTAAGAATTCACTTAGTTATTTGGCCTCAGAAAGAAGGACTCTAAGGAATGGGACAAAGAAGAAGTGAGTCTGGATGTGAAGGCAAGGTTTCACATTGGCAGAAATCCTGCTGGGGACGCACGCGTAAACTAGTCAGCGAGGGGCAACATGATCATGGGACGCCATTAATTCTTGGAGTCAGGGAAGCTCTGTGCAAGTCAGAGGTTGCCTCTTTGCTGTGCATCTTCAGATAAGTCACGTAACTTCTCTGCAACTTAGCTTTCTTATCTGTAAAATGAAGATAGTATCTCTGCTTAACTCACAGCGTAGCTGTAAGAACCAAATGAAAGTGCCTCACATCATTTAAGGACTAACCAGACATGTTGTATTTATAATAATAATAATAGCTATTATTATTATTGGAGTGTTTTTGACTCCAATAATAATAATGGTTATTATTATTATTGGAGTAAGAAAATGGAAGAATGTTGGAGACAAATTACTCACTTTACAATTTTGTTCTGGGCTGCTGCTTGTAAGTACAAAGCCTGATGAGTCTTTATTTATATGGAGCATTTTATATAATTCTGAAAATAATAGGAGGAAGGTGAAAAAGCATGTGTATGATGGGACAGATGAACCCATTAATGAAATATTATTTTTATCAAGAAACAATTTAGTGTATGAGGTACCTTTATATCTAGGATGTTAAAAAAATTTGGGGTGATTTTTATCCCCTATGGAATTGATAAAGCTTACCTATTTTGGCATGGGGTTAACTCAGAAGAAAGTCTCCACCCCTTAGGCTGGTGAATTAGATTGGCCTTGATTTGTTTGCACTTTTCCACTTTATTCCACATAGATTTGGCTGAGACATGGTTGAACTCTGGAAAACAGGGGCCCTATTGAAATAGGCCAGAACTGCATTGCTGGTCTGGTTTATTTTATACCAATCAGATAAACTTTAATTGAATAAATGAAGAGTACAAATTTCAAATGATGACATCTATCATTTTGATTATTTGAAAATGTATCTTGCTTTGTTAGGAAGAAAGATCTACACTGATTTCTCAAGTGCAGGCGGTCTTAGACTGTTTGAGTTGGAAGAGACTATACAAATCATCTAGTACAACTCCCTTACTTTATATTTGGGGAAGCTGAGATATAAAAAGATTTAATAACTGGCTGAAGGTCACATTGCTAGTTAGTGGCAGAACTGAAACTGGAAGCCAGGTTTTCTCCCCTTGATCAGGGCACTTTCTCTGACTGCTGCACAGAAGGGTGGAAAAGTAAGAAATATTTTTACTGAACAATTGCCACCTTTTAGACTTCCATTACAAAAGATTATTTACTAGTTTTTTTCACAATGGCATGTGCGTTTAAAAAGACAGGAATCCCATAAAACTTAATTTTTTGAGACTAGCCCAACTGGGGCCTTTGGAGGGGAGGGAATGCATCATGTTTTTCTGGCACAGTGCCTGGTCCTTAGCGGACGCTCAATCAGAGCTTGCTGTTGAGTTCTCAGTCTGTGACAATGCAAGCTGAGGGTGATGGCTGGACCACACAGTTTTATCAGAATCCCTAGGGCATTGGTAAAAAATGCAGGTCCCAGCCAGGCATGGTGGCTCATGCCTGTAATCCCAGCACTTTGGGAGGTCAAGATGAGTGGATCACCTGAGGTTGGGAGTTTGAAAGCAACCTGGCCAACATGGTGAAACTCCATCTCTACTTAAAAAAAAAAATACAAAAGATTAGCTGGGTGTGGTGGTGGGCACCTGTAATCCCAGTTACTGGGGAGGTAGAGGCAGGAGAATCACTTGAACCCAGGAGGAGGAGGTTACAGTGAGCCAAGATCGTGCCATGGCACTCTAGGCTGGGTACAACAGAGGGAGACTCCATTTCAAAAAAAAAAATGCAGATCCCTGGGCTGTACCCCTGTTGTGCTGACTCAGAATTTTAGTATCTCTGTTCTAGAAATAGACATTATTATTTTTTAATATTTAAAAATTAATGCATATTTGTACATATTTATGGGATACAGTTTTTTTTTAACAGAAATATGCACTATTACAATGTTTAGGTTTTTTTTTTTTGATGTTCTAAAGTTTGAAATTATAGATCTGAGTTCTTCCTCATAGGTTCCTCATGCTAAGACCAATACATTCCACATGGACATATATAAGATTATTTTTCAATTTCTGTTTACATTTTTTGATCTAAAAAATTAAGAGAGAAAGTGAACATTACTTACATTCAGTATATAGGTTGGCTCTGCACACTTAGGTCCTATAGTCTTGCTTCACAGGTTACATGTGACGGTTATGGCACCTTGAATGAGAGTGGAAACTTCTCTACACAGATGGCTGACAATGGTGGCCTTAGTTGCTTCCAGGGCGTTGCCAAATGATGCATTTTAATTGCATGGACTTTATAAAAGTGTTTACATTTCTAAAATCACACACACACACACACACACACACACACACACACACACACACACACACAATTTATTTTTAAACGGCGTGAGTGCAGTGGCTCACCTTGCAATCTCAATGCTTTGGAGGTGAGGCATGAGGATCACTTGAGGCCAGGAATTTTAGACTAGGCTGGGTAACATAGTGAGATCACACCTCTACAATAAATACAAAAGTTAGCTGGGCATGGTGATGTACAACTGTAGTCCCAGCTGCTTAGGATGTTGAGGTAGGAGGAATGCTTGAGCTCAGGAGGTTGAGGCTGTAGTGAGCCGTGATCAGGTCACTGCACTCCAACCTGGGTGACGGAGCAAGACCCTGTCTCAAAAAAAAAAAAAAAAGTAGCTGGGTATTGTTGTGCACATCTGTAGTCCCATCCACACATGAGGCTAAGATAGGAGGATTCCTTAAGCCCAGGAGTTGAAGGTTGCAGCAAGATATGATTGCATCATTGTGCTCTAGCCTAGGTGACAGAGTGAGACTCTGTCCCTAAAGAAGCAAAAATTTAGGCTGGACACGGTGGCTCATCCCTGTAATTCCAGCACTTTGTGAGGTTGAGACGGGTGGATCACCTGAGGTCAGGAGATTGAGACCATCCTGGCCAACATGGTAAAACTCCGTCTCTACTAAAAATAGAAAAATTAGCTGGGCGTGGTGGCAGGTGCCTGTAATCCAGGCTACTTGGGAGGCTGAGGCAGAACTGCTTAAACCCAGGAGGCAGAGGTTGCAGTGAGCTGAGTTTCCACCATTACACACCAGCCTGGGCAACAAGAGCAAAACTCCATCTCAATCAATAAATACATAAATAAACAAAAAAGTTTTTAAAAGGGACTAGACATGTAATGATTAATTTTATGTGTCAATTGAGCTATGGTGCTCAGTTGTTTGGTCAAATTAGATGATACCGTGAGGGTATGTTTTAGAGGTGATTAATATTTAAATCAGTAGAATCTGAGTAAAACAGATTAGCCTCCATGAGAGGGGTGCGTCTTATCCATTCAGTTAATAATGGCCATAAAGGTAAAGGCTGAGGGTTTCCCAAAGGAAAAACTTGGCCTCAAGACTGACATAAAAATCCTATCTGAGCTTCCAAACTGCTGGCCTGTGGAATTCAGACTCAAAAAAGCAACATCAACCTTACCTAAATTTTCAGCCTGTTGGCCTGCTCTATGAGTTTCAGACTTGCCAATCTCACAATTGGGTAAGCCAAAGCCTTAAAATTCTCTCTATTTCTCTGTGTATCTTGTTGGTTTTGTTTCTCTGGAAAATAGAATAGAAATTTAACACTGTTATTGACATGGTGAGTTTCCATATTTTGTACTGCACAGGTCAACCATGATCTTATAAATTTCTTTTTTTTTCCTTTTCTTTGTTTTTTTTTTTAATGGAATTTTAGGTTTTGGGGTACATGTGAAGAACATGCAAGATTGTTGCATAGGTACACACATGGCAGTGTGATTTGCTGCCTTCCTCCCCGTCACCTATATCTGGCATTTTTCCTCATGCTATCTCTCCCCAACTCCCCAACCCCCACTGTCCCTCCCCTATTTCCCCCTGACAGACCCCAGTGTGTGGTGCTCCCCTCCCTGTGTCCATGTGTTCTCATTGTTCAATACCAGCCTATGAATAAGAACATGTGGTGTTTGATTTTCTGTTCTTGCATCAGTTTGCTGAGAATGATGGTTTCCAGCTTCATCCATGTCCCTGCAAAGGACATGAACTCATCCTTTTATATGGCTGCATAGTATTCCATGGTATATATGTGCCATAGTTTCCTTGTCCAGTCTATCATCGATGGGCATTTGGGTTGGTTCCAAGTCTTTGCTATTGTAAACAGTGCTGCAATGAACAATCGTGTGCATGTGTCCTTATAGTAGAATGATTTATAATCCTTTGGCTATATACCCAGTAATGGGATTGCTGGGTCAAATTCTTATTACAAATTTCTTAAGTTAGCAAACTTAAAAATAAATTACTGATGTTTAAGTTTTTAAATCACAAATACTCCGAATTGATATTGGGTGGCCCTCACTAGAATGCTACCCAAGAGAGATTTCTTTTTGGAAAAAATGTATCATCTGTTTGTCTTAGTTCCTTCATGCTGCTATAACAAATACCTTGTACTAGGTAATTTATAAAGAACAGAAATTTATTTCTCACATTTGTGGAGACTGGAAGTCCAAGATGAAGGTGCTGAAAGGTTTAGTGTCCAGTGAAAGCCTGATCTCTCCTTCTAAGATGGTACCTGTTGCTGGGTCCTTTGTTGGGGAGAGATGTTGTGTTCTCACAGGGCAGGAGGTAGAAGGACAAAAAGGGGTGAACTCTCTCTGAAGCCTCTTTCATAAGCACATTCATCTATTCATGAGAGTGAAGCTGAAGCCCTCAGGCCTTAATCACTTTCCTGGATATCCCTCTTCTTAATACTACCACAAAAGAAATTAAAATTCAACATAAATTTTGGAGAGGTACACACTTAAACCATAGCACTGTCCCATCAGATAAATGTGTTGGTTTGAAAATAAATAAGAAATACTGCATTTCAAAATCAATTCTTGCTATAATGTTAAAGATGCAACTTTAGAAACTAGGTTGTGCTTTATGTGTTTTTGTCTTCAAAAACAATTCCATATTTGTCTACAAAGAGTTTTATATCTGCATATTTAAAAACAGGAAATCTAGAATCAAGCTTCTTCCAGTTAGTTTGTAAGCAAAAATGAGTAGCATGTGGAGGATGGAAACTTACCTACCAGCTGAATTTCAACCAATGGCTTAGTATAATTTATACTTAATACATAAGCATAGCAGTATAAATGTAGCCAGTGATGACTTTATTCCACTGGAAAGTACAATCTGTGGGAGTCATCCTTCTTCGCTTTGAAAAATACATCACTGAATTGTGGCATCACTAGGATTATTAAAGTACTGCCAGATAGTCTGTCATTTTGCACTAAAATATTATAACAATTATTTAATTATTTTGTTCTATTATTAAAATATAACACATTAAAAGGATATTTTAATTCCTATTTTTGGTTTTATTTTTTACAAAATTATGCAACTTATTTGTATAGTATCACAAAGGCATAGTTTATAAATATATGCATGTTGAAGGTGTGTGCTCAAAATCTACTTAGGTTTAGGGTAAGTAATTAAAGAAGTTTGGAGTACCATGCTTAGATTATTGAAGAGTAAGTGACGGAAGTGTGCCCCCATGTGGCTGGGGGGAGGGGAAGGTCACAGCCATGAGCCACGTGCTTTAGGGCAATGCTTCCACTGCTTTCGAACAGGAAGTGAGGAACCGATCTACCCAAGGGAAAGCCCCAGGGGAGTAAAGCGAGGCTGAGGGCAATTGTGCCAACTGGAATCTGTCCAGAAGGCTAATGCCCCTCTTCTTGTAGAAATACCAAGGGACTCAGTGAGGAGGAGGGAAGGAGAATAACTTGGAAGCCTATCAGGAAATACAGGAAATTTAATTTTAAAATTAGAAAATGTTTTCATTTAATGGGATTAAGGAGAGCATTGGGTAAGTACTGTTTAAACATGTAAAAATGAACACAGAGTGGCAGCCTGCCAGCAACCTATAGTAATTCCCCCTCAACCCACCCAACTTATCTAGAATGGCTCTTTGTATTTTATTCCCTCCCCCCCAAATATTAAACTGGTTGGCTAGTTGATCCATTTTAGGACATGCTTTCAGATGAAAGAGATACGACATGATGGTGAAATTTTTTTTTTCTTTAGAACATAAATTTTGTTCAAACTATTGAGATCTGGGGTTTGGGATAAAAGATTCCCTTCTTTAGTTAGCCAGAGTGTTTAGTAAGGAAAAATAAGCTTTGAGGCTCATACCAGATAGGAATGGAGCCAGTATTTTTTTTTAAATTTCTCTTGCCAGAGTAATTAGTGCCTATGAATAGGCTTGGTAAGGCAGATGTGTGCAATGTGTCTTTTAGAGAAACATGGACAGGGATAAAGTTTTCAAAGAGTATATTGTGTTTAGTTGCACAATTCTCTTCTTCCTCTTGGCAAATATTTGATTATTATGCAGGGGTGGAGATGGAGGAGAGGAAGAGATTATTCAGGGAACAGCAGATAGCAGATTTTCCCTTCAGAACCTCTGTGGGTTTGAATAAAAGTGATTGAAATGGTAGGGCTGGCTTTTTATGCTTTCTTTACATTTAGCGAATGATATTTCTCAAGTCAAAGTTTGCACTTTTTCAAGGCTTTTTATTCAAGTCTGTCTCTGCTCTCTCCTCTACAGGGACTGGATGGAGGAACAGGCAGGTTCTGAATCCCAGAGGTGCTTGGAAGCGGGCTGCCCCTGCCAATAGGCATGGCTCTGGCACTAGGAAGATGTGTAGGAATTAACTCTAGTTATGTTCCAGAAGGGTGAGGCAGTTTGTGTGGAAATATCAAGTGTAGAAATAGGCCTTTCTCTCACAGCCCATCAGCAAACACCTTACCTCTAGAACCCAACCATTTTTCAAACTTCCATTGTTATACCCACAATATGGTTTGGCTCTGTGTCTCCACCCACATCTCTTCTTGCATTGTCATTTCTACGTGTCAAGGGAGGGACCTGGTGGCAGGTGATTGAATTATAAGGGTGGTTTTTCCCATGCTGTTCTTGTGATAGTGAGTGAGTTCTCGTGACACTTCCCCTTTGCTCACTCTCACTGTCTCTGTTGCTGCCATGTAAGATGTGTCTTGCTTCCCCTTCACCTTCTGCCATTGATTGTAAGTTTCCTGAGGCCTCCTCAGCCTTGCAGAACTGTGAGTCAATTAAACCTCTTTTCTTTATAAATCACCCAGTCTCAGGTATTTCTCTGTTTCAGTGTGAGAATGACTTAAGACAGCTCATGTCTAAGTCACCATCATTTGCCCTTGGATTATTATAATGTTCCTTAGGTGCTCTTGGATTATTATAATGTTCCTTAGGTGGTCACTGCTTCTACCCTTGCCCCAGGAGAGTCTATTTTCAGCAAAAAGTCAGGGAGATCACTTGGTAAGTTAGGTCAGATCATGTCCCTTCATAACAGCTCACCATTTCACTTAGAATAAAAGCCAAAGTCCTTCCAAAGGTCTTGAGAACTCTATGGTACCTGGCCCCAAGTACTTATCCTGTCTCCCTGATCACTCCATTCCAGCTACATGAGTCTCCTTGCTTTTTCTCAAATATGCTAAGCAGATGCTTTATTGGTGCTGCACCTTCTGCTTGGAATGTTTTTCATCAAATATCTATATGAAATGCTCTATGCTCTTCACTCCTTCGCCTACCAGATCACCAGGTATAATATCAAAATCCTCTGCTCTATTTTCTTTTAAAAGAATATTGCCACCTGAAATACGCTAGTATTTAGTTTTGTGTTGCATAAAAATATGTATCAAGCTACACATTGCATTCACTCCTATTAGGACTGGTAGTGCTACCTCTCTTGATGACAGTTTGTTATTTGCTAGTTGATATGGTTTGGCTGTACCCCTGCCCAAATCTCAAATTGTAGCTCCCGTAATTCCCAAGTGTCATGGGAGAGTCCTAGTGGGAGGTAATTGAATCATGGAGGCAGGTCTTTCCTTTGCTGTTCTTGTGATAGTAAATAAGTCTCATGAGATTAATATGGTTTTATAAAGGAAAGTTCCCTTGCACACACTCTCTCTTGCCTGCCGCCATGTAAGACATGACTTTGTTCTTCGTTCACCTTCTGCCACGATTGTGAGTCCTCCCCAGCCGTGCTGAACTGTGAGTAAATTAAACTTCTTTCTCAGTCTTAGGTATGTCTTTATTAGCAGTGTGAGAACAAACTAATACATTAGTTTACATTGGCAATGTATTTAAATGTCATAAAGCTGCATTTTCTATATTTTATTTTATTTTATTTAGTACAGGTGGGGTCTCACTATGTGGTCCAGGGAGATATTTAACTCCTAGCCTCAAACAATCGTCCCATCTCAGCCTTCCAAAGCACTGGGATTATAGGCACCTGACTGCTTTCTTTCTTTTTAAAAAGACTGTAACTATCCTTCCATCCATTCAGGGTGGATCTTTGGGCAGTTATATTGAATCCGTGAGGGCTTTCTGTGTAAGTTCTTGGGATGACAGTAGATGATGAGATTTGGCGAATCTTCAGGATACCAATTGCTTGGACTGAATTGTACCCCTTCAAATTTATACACAAAAGCCTGATGTGATGATAGTATTTGGTGATAGGGCTTTTTGGAGATAATTAAGATTACATGAGATTATAAGGGTGGATTACTAATCCAATAGGATCGATGGCCTTATAAGACGAGGGAAAAAGAGCTCTCTTTCTCTTTCTCCACATGCACTCAGCATGAAAGGCTAAGTGAGGACACAGCTAGAAGGCGGCCATCTGCAAGCCAGGAAGAGAGCCACTACTAGTAACTGAACTAGCCAGCACCTTGTCTTAGGCTTCCTAGCCTACAGAAATGTGAGAAACACATTTCTCCTAAGGCACCTAGCCTGTAGTATTTTGTCATACCAGCCTGAGCCAACTAAAACACCAATCCAGCACAGGAATGCAAAATTGTGAGATTATCTTGAGAAAGTTCTGAATACCATTTGGCTACCCAGTGCTAGTATTGCTAACAATGTCACTTTAAGGAGTAGACATTTCTTCAGGATTAAGGGAAGACAAGAGAAGAGGTGATGTGAGGAGATTTAATAGAGGTGATTACTTTTTTTTCCATAAAAGGTCTATATATATATTTTAGAAAATTTAATACAGAGGAGAATAAGAAGGAAAGAAAAAAATACTCATTTTATAATTTCTCTGAGACAATCAGTATTAACATTTTTTTTCTTTTTCTTTTTTCTTTTTTGAGACAGAGTCTTGCTCTGTTGCCCAGGCTGTAGTGCAGTGATATGATCATAGCTCACTGCAGTCTTGAACTCCTCGGCTCATGGAATCCTCCCATCTTAGTCTCCTGAGTAGATGGAATTACAGGTGCATGCCACCATGCCTGGCTAATGTATTTTATTTCATTTTATTTTTTGAGATGCAATTTTGCTCTGTCGCCCAGGCTACAGTGCAGTGGCACAATCTTAGCTCACTGCAACCTCCGCCCCCTGAGTTCAAGAAATTCTCAGCCTACTGAGTAGCTGGGATTACAGGCACATGCCACCACACCCAGCTAATTTTTGTATTTTTAGTGGAGATGGAATTTCACCATGTTGGCCAGGCTGGTCTCGAACTCCTAATCTCAAGTGATCTGCCCACCCCAGCCCCCTAAAGTTCTGGGATTACAGGTGGGAGCTACCATGCCCAGCCTAATTTTTAATTTTTGTAGAAATAGAGGTCTTGTTTATGCTGCCAGGGCTATTCTCAAACTCCTGGCCTCAAGAGCTCCTCCTGCCTCAGCCTCCCAACAGTGCTGGGATTACAGGTGTGAGCCGCTGCACCTGGCTCATTCATTGAATTTCTTTCGAGTCCTTTTTCCATGCATACTGAGTGATCCTATGGTTCTTTAGTATTTCTGCTCTCTTCTCAGGGTCCTACCACACTAACTACTCACTGAACACCTCGCTTTCCTGTCATAGTTGCTTAGAGTTGTAGCTTTAGGCCTTTTAAATATAAAACATAGGAAATATTTTTCACAGCCTGTAGTTAGTTTCATTGACTGATATTAACAAATCTTTTTGTCTGTTCACTGTGTTTTTCTTTTATCTCATTCCTCCCTATGGGTTTATCTTTCTATTTGTTATAGTCCCTTCTTTAATAGTTCATTTAGAGTCTTTGATTGTTAAACTCTCTTTGTCTTTTATGTGTATAAAAGTATTTATTTTGCTATCACATTTAAACCAGGGTTGAACTGGGAACAAGATTCTATATAAACGCTACTCCCCTCCCCTCTCCTCCCCGACCCCCCCCCTCTCTCTTTTTTGAAATGGAGGCTTGCTCTGTTGTCCAGGATGGAGTGCAACCGTGCGATCTCAGGTCACTGCAACCTCCTCCTCTTAAGTTCAAGCGATTCTCCTGCCTCAGCCTCCCGAATACCTGGGATTGCAGGTGCGCGCCGCCACCCGCAGCTAATATTTGTATTTTCAGTGGAGACGGGTTTCACCATGTTGGCCAGACGGGTCTCGAATGCCTGACCTCATGTGATCCACCCGCCTCAACCTCCCAAAGTGCTGGGAATACAGGCGTGAGCCAGTGTGCCCGGCCAGATGCTTATTTTCCCTCCACACTCCGCGGTGCCACTGCACTGACCTTTGCCATTTATGGCTGTAGCTTGGAAGTCCTCTCAAGGGCTCGTTTTTGCTCGTTTCTGGGTCATCTGTGTCCTCTCTCTGTCCTTTCTGAGGTCGTTTCCTTATTCTTTATGTCAGAGGTCCCTAAGCCCTGGCTGTGGACCGGCGCCTGTCGGTGGTCTTTAGGAGAGCATCCGCAGCGCAGGAGGTGGGCAGTGGGCCAGGGCATTACCCCCGAGCTCCGTCCTGTCCGCTCAGCGGGGGCGCTGGGTCCTCACAGCCTGGCCTACCTGTGCACTGCGCGAGCCGGGGATTAGGTTGCGTTCCTTATGCGAATCTAACTATTGCCTGATGAACTGAGATGGAACAGTTTCATCCCAAAACCACCTCCTGCACTCCCCAGTGGAAAAACTGTCTTCCATGAAACCAATCCGTGGTGCCAAAAAACGTTAAGACCGCTGCTTTGGCTGGGTGCAGTGATTCACACCTGTCATCCCAGCATTTTGGGAGGCCGTGGCGGGCGGATCTCTTGAGCCAGGAGTTCCAGGCCAGCCTGGACAGCATAGAGAGACCCTGTCTCTACAAAAAAAATACAAAAATTCACCAGGTATGGTGGCAAGCACCTGTAGTCCTAGCTACTCGGGAGGCTGAGGTGGGAGGACCACCTGAGCCCGGGGAGGTTGAGGCTGCAGTGATTCATGATTGCATCAGTGCTCTCCAGCCTGGGTGACAGAGTGAGACCCTGTCTTAAAAAAAATGCATTTTTGTCAGTTCCTTCATTCTCCACTTTGTGGATGCTTTTAAATTGAATATTGGAGACCTTCATTCTCTTTTTCATGTGTCTTCACTGTCTAAAACACAGTTGTTTTGTCTGTTTGTGTCTTATTCTGGGTGGCTTCCTCAGGACTACCTTTTAGGTAATGAACTCTCTCTTTAACTAGGAACCGTCCAGAATTTTTCCTGTCATATCACCTTTGTATCAATGTAATTTTTATTTTTCAGGATCCATTGGCCTTTTTCACAGCCTCTTGTTCTTGTTTGATTTCTTCCTGCTTAATGATTCCTTGTTCTTTTAAATAAACATTATGGCTTCTTTTATCCTCTTTAACGTATGTACTTCATTTTAAAGTCTTGGTCTGATATTTCTGTGAGATCCCTTTTAGAATGGAGTGAATTTGTGTCCAAATTATCTATTTTTGGCTTTCTTTTGTGGTTTTTTTAGTTCCTCATACATTTTGAAATTCTTATTATAGTTCCTCACACATTTTAAAATCCTTATTTCTGTGCTCATTTTGACTAAGGAGCATTTTAATTATTTTTTGTTTCTTTCTGGTGTTTTGTGGTTTCCTTCACCCATTTCTCTGCGTCCGCATCCAGAGCCAGGTCTCATAAAGGCAGTGGTGGGGATTTCTGCGCCAGGGTGTGTTGTGGGTTGAACTGGGTCCCCAAGAAGATACATTGAAGTCCTAACCGTGGTACCTATAATGTGAATTTATTTGGAAATAAATAAGGTCTGTGCACATAGTCAAATTAAGATGAGGTCATATTAGATTGGAGTAGCCCTAATCCGATAACTGATGTCTTTATAAGAGAAGAACGAAGAGGGAGATTTAGATACAGAGGCTCACTCATGGCAGATCATTATGTAAGACATTGGAGTGATGTTGCCACAAACCAAGGAATGCCTAAAAGAGGCAAGGAGAGATTTTTTCTCTAAAGCTTTTGGAGAAGGCATGTCTCTTCCAGCTCCTTGATTATGGGAATCTATCTCCTCCAGAACTGTGAGAGAATACATATTCATTGTTTTAAGCCACTTAGTTTGTGATGCTTTGTCATGTGAGCCTGAGGAAATGAATACAAGGTGATATTGGGAATACAACTGATCTGTCACAGAGACAGAAGGTGGCTTGAGTTGGTGCCTGGTTCCACCTGCATGCATTTGGCTTGCATTTTGGGCTTGCATGTACTGAAATGCACTTGTTTCAGACAGAGAGTGTCCTACACTACTTTTAATTTTGTGCCTCCTTTGGAGTGAAGGAGCTGAGAGAAGCCACTCCAGCCCTCGGCTTCGAACACTGATCTTGGCTTGTGACCCGATGTAAATACCTACTTGTTTGGGGCACTTTTGCTCAAAGCCTGCAGTCCTGAGACTTCATTCAGTCCTATGTATCATTTGACAGGATTGTCCCATCTTTACTCTACACAGGTATTTGTCTTGTTTTTGAACTAGCAATGTCTTGCTGGTTTCTCTTTTTTATATTTTATCAGTCGTTTTGTGCATTTAAAGCAGAGGGATGGTTGAAGGGTAGATTCTCTGAGGCATCCTGACCTGAAGTCTACAGTCTTTTTATACATGGCTTTTGTCACTAGTAAACTTTAAATAGTTGCTTTGTTTCCATTTGACAAAAAATAACATTGGTATTGTTGTTAGAAACTCTTTGTGAACATAATGTTTATTGGCCATGTAATATTCCATCAAATGGAATTAGGGCAGTTCTTTCAAGAAATATTTTGTGGAGATAAAACTGTTGCCATGAAATATCTCAACTCATAGCTTGAAGAATCATTTTCAGAATATTGAAGGGAAAGGTGTTTTTGTGTTTCAGTCTGGGTGGAAGCAATCGAGTTGAGTGAGTGACAAAAGAGAAGTGTTTCTACTTGTGTTTAAATTACCTGGGTAAGGAGAGATTACTTAAGAAAGGCTTCCCAATCTACTGAGAAATGTAAGTGGTTTCCATGGAATTTCATTTGGTTTCTAAATATAGCCTCAGGTTTTGTGGTTTGAAGATAGTTTTGACATTTTAAAATGATTGTAACTTGAAACAAAAAACATTTTCCATTGGAGGCGGAAAACAAGCCACAAACAAACTGCCCTCTTCTAGAACAGCTAGGATTCAGGTTTTGATAATCAGTATCTTTCTCCTCAGATTCTAACATGGAGCCCTTATGGGACTCTCTTGCTCCATCCTTCTTGAAACTGACACAGAAGTACTTGTCTGTGTGTTGGAGAGCAATGTGAGTTTCCATTCATCTCACAATGATTCCTGTCTTAGAAATGGGTGAGGCAAATAAACCAACATTCTGAACGAACTTCATGAAAAAAGAACGGATAATTCAAGAAATGTTTTGCCAATAGGGGGTTTTACTTGAATCAGTTGGCTGTGAAGAACAATTTGGTATCTCAATTTTGCTGACTCAAGAAGTCAGCAGGGCCTTAGCTGTACTCAGACCAGCTCATACTTGATTCAAGTATCATTTTTCCTACATTCCCAAGAAGTAGTCATTATACTTCTGCTTGAGTATGCTCAATTATAGAAAAAACATGACTTATAGTAGCAGCAGATTCCATTGTTGGACAACCACAATCCTTAAAAAGTTCTCAATATTGGACACAATACTGTTTTCCTATTTGTTCTAATATCCTATCTGGAGCCACATAATAAATCTAGACTTTCTTCTAGATTTTCATTATCTAGGAGTCTTTTGATTCTCTATAGACATTTGGTGTGGGCTCCTTGGGTCTTCTTTTCTCCAGGTGGTATATCCCAGTTGTTTCAATGATTCTCATATTTCTTTAATTTCAGCTGAAGAAATGATCCATGATAGGGCTGGGACTGAGGCCACAGACAGGGTCTTCACACACGATGGGAAGCCAGCCATGGAAGAGTTCTGCAAGAGCCAGAGGGTAGCAATATATAGTTCAAAAACAGAGGCCGTTTTTGAAAAAGCACGTTGAGAGGCCGAGATGGGCAGATCACCTCAGGTCAGGAGTTTGAGACCAGCCTGGCCAACATGATGAAACCCCATCTCTACTAAAAATACCAAAAATTATCTGGGTGTAGTGGCAGGCACCTGTAATCCCAGCTACTCGGGAGGCTGAGACAGGAGAATCACTTGAACCCAGGAGGCAGAGGTTGCAGTGAGCCGAGATCACGCTATTGCACTCCAGCCTGGGCAACAAGAATGAAACTCTGTCTCAGAAAAACGAAAAACAAAAAAACAAAAAAACAGAGGCCATTAAGTAGGAAGGAGTTGGTATCAGGGTAGGAGCACAGTAACATCTGAAAGAGAATTTAGCGGAAGATTAGACTCTAATACTTAGGGTAGTGGAAAATGGTGGGGGTGAGTTCCAAAAAAAGGGACTGGTTTAGGAACAGGATTAGAGTTGGAGTTTAAGAGACCCAAAAGAATCAGGATAGAGGAGAACTTTCTGGAGTCTAGACAAGATATCACCAGTCAAGAAAACAAGTCTACCTTTTGTCAGTTGTCTGGCCTGCTTCTTAATGGAAAACAGATGTGGCCTTTGATAATATGAAATGACTTTGTGGTTCTTCACCATGTTTTTCTCTCTCCGAAGGACAGCCTTGATTCTAAGTCACTTCTATTCACATCTAATGTATAGCCTACAAAAGAGAAAATGTTGCCGCTGCCAATAACTGCTGAGAAATTCTGTAACACAGACTTGCAGTTGATTGAAGCACAGCTAGATATCATTTTTATTGGCAGATTTATATCTACTAGCTCTTTCTACCCTCCCCTATATCATAAACAAAGGTCCTGGAGAGATGTGGCCTGAAGAAATCCAAAACAATTACCTTTCAATTTTAAATAAAATTTTCTCCTGGTTGAAGCCTCATTTCTTCCAATTCAGTTCAATTTCCTTCAGATTGAGGACTATGGACTTAGGCTACAATTGAGACTAATCTCAATATTCATTTTCTTGGGTTGAGTTTGCTCAGATCATGAGCTAAGGAATGCATATGTGCAATTTCGCTGTGGTGAGCCTGACCCTTTTGCTGAGAAGTCAGGTAGCTCTGGACTAAAACTCTGGATGTGGTATTTTCAACCAGTGGACTGCCTTTGTGGAGTTCCCTAATCTTCTCTGAGTCTCAGTTTGCTCTTCTGCAAAATAGGGATAAGCATGACCTCTGTGATTTTAGTGAGTTGGTGAGGCTCCTCTTCTCTGCAAACATCACCAACTTCCCGAGGCCTCACCCTGTCCTCCCTGTGTGCAGGCCATTCGGAGGTTCTCTCGGGACCCCTTTTTACTTGACTGTCTCATCAGAATGGTTGTGTTCTGGGAAAGGACCTCTTCTGGGCTGCAGGTTGCCAATTTCTCATTGTATCCTCACATGGAAAGAGCGTGAGAGAGCTTTCTGGGATCTTTCATATAAAGACACTAATCCCATTCAGGAAGACTCCACTCTCATAACCTAATTACCTCTAAAGGCGTCACCTCCTAGTACTATCACACTGGAATTAGTTTTTTAACATAGGACTTTTAGGGGGACACAAACATTCAGTCCGTTGCATGATGGATATAATTCACTTACCCAATACCTGGCACAGAATACATGATTTATACATCTAGATTTTACTAATTTCAGCCCAGTTGCAATAGCTTACACATAACAATGAATCTTTGTTAAATAATAAGTGAATAGATATCCTAAGTACCCGCTGAGGGACCAGTCGGTACATGTGAACTAATCTCTCTGTCTAATGTGCTTGTTAATAATAGCATCATTAACTAAGGTAATTCTAAGTGATAGGAACTAGGTGAAATGCATAAATGTTCTATAATTCTCTCAGCAAATCCATAAGGTGGTATGATTGTCTTTTCTGAAGAAGGAAGAAGAAAATAAGCTTAGTGAAGTTAAATAACTACCCAAAAGATACACAGCTAGACAGTGGCTGAGTTCACATGTTAATCCAAGTCTATCTAACTTTGAAACCTCCTTTAAGCACAATAAAGAGGAGCTGAGGGAAGGATTTGAGGCCTGTGCTTAGGTGAGTCCCTTGGAGAGCAGAGAATCCCCTGGGCCATGGAACAATGTTGGGTCCCAGGGTAAGCAAACAGTGGGGGCCAGGGGAGGAAGGACATTCTGAGAGGGGCAGATTGGGGCCAGAGTTGTGTGGAATGGCCTCAAGGCAGCTGGGAGAGAGCTTTTGAGTGTTTAGGATACCTTTTTATCCCAGTATGAAAAAAAGAACCATCAGCCTTGGAGTCTAAAGGAACTGCTGTTCCTAAGGGATTTGAGCCCCTCACATGCAAACTCCATGAAAGTGCAGACTTTGTCTTGTTCATGCTGTGAATGGTGCTTGTCCTATAGTGAATGCTCAAAAATCGTCATATGAATGGATGGATGGATGGGTGGATGGATGGTTTAAAACATTTACTCTAAGACCTTGACTCTGAAATGGAGAAAGGCCTCCATGCTTGTTCACAGAAGTAGGCACTGTGCTTGATACTGTTGAGGAAAATAAACAAGAAAGGAGTAGTGTCTGATCTCTGACTTCAAACAGAAACACAGTGTAACTATGATGTTTACTGTCTTCTTGTAGGCTTAGGATTGTAAGGCAGACCCTTATAAGGTTGTTAATTTCCTGATGAATCTTTGGCCTTCACAGTAGAAAAACCAAAACCAAAAAGGAACCCTTAATATAATATACAAATTTAAATCTTTAAATGGCAGCAGAGTGGTCTTTGCCCAAGTTGGAAATGATTCCATCAAATTGGTGAAAAGAGAACACAAAACAGCTGACCCTATTGAAATGCATTTCTTCAAGGAGGATTTCTCTGCTTATACAAAGTGCAGTCTAGAAACCCATATATGTCTAATTGCATTAAGAAGAGTCAAATATCATGTTAATTTCCAAGCCTCTCTCTTCCTCTAGGCTACTCAACATTGGCCACCATCTCTTAAACAGCATTTGTTTTTTGTGTCTCCTTGACCTGTCAATGTTTCTTATTTATGTACCAGTCTGGTGGCATTGGGATGGAGTAGGTAGAGAAATAGGAGATGAAGGGATGGAAAATACTGCTTTTGCATAGAAGATCTTATAGGATAGTGTTATGTCATTGTTTACCCTTTCACATTCAATGTGCATCTTGTCTTTAACCTTGGATCAAATAGATTCTTCATGGATAGCACCTTAAGACTTTAAAATAAAATGTATAGCCTGGCACAGTGGCTCACACCTGTAATCCCAGCACTTGGGTGGCCGAGGCAGGCAGATCATGTGAGGTCAGGAGTTCGAGACCAGACTGATCAATGTGGTGAAACCCCTTCTCTCCTAAAAATATAAAAAATTAGCTGGGCGTGGTTGTGGGTGTCTGTAGTTCCAGCTACTAAGAAGGCTGAGACAGGAGAATTGCTTGAACGTGGGAGGTGGAGGTTGCAGTGAGCCGAGATCATACCACTGCACTCCCTCCTGGGTGACCGAGCGAGAATCCATCTCAAAAAATAAAATAAAATAAATACTAAAATGTATATTATAAATAGAAGAAATCTTCAAAACCTCTTTTGTTGTGTTCCATAGTAACAAAAACCTTTTCTTTATTTTTCCATGTCCAACACACAAAAGAACAGACAATGTAAGACTTAAAAAAATCTTGTCCCAGGACATCATAAGGCAGAGCAGCTTGCCACTGGTGTGCAGTTAACTAGAATATTAATGAAGGAAAAAGCCTCAGTATTATTGTGGTTACTGCAGTTCTTTAAAACTTCACAACAAAAAACAACATGTTTTACATTACTGTTTACCTCCTCGAAGGAAACGGTTATTTTAAGGGGACATCGTGAGACCAATCTCATTATGTGCCACCATGGCAGCTCACATATCTTCTAGAAATCTGAAATGTTTTAAACACTTCCAAATACTTCCATGGTGAGGATTTTTGTGTGCAGTGCTGCCAACTGCTGCTTGAGTCGTGGGATGAAGTCAGTTATTTACCAGAGGTCTTTGTTAATTACTAGAACAAGTATATATCACTTTTTTTGGATAGGTATGACAATATGTAATTGTAGATATTAAACAGCTTATTCTGAAATCTGCAATTTTAGGTGTTTCTTTTTCATTCTCTGTGAGTTGAAAAAGGACCTACACTTTCTTTTCTTTTACTGACATCTCAGATACTTGGTCCCATTCATTGGCAAGATTAGGTAGGGTAGATGATAGGATTTGGGTCTTGAATAGAGTAGCAGATGCTGTCTGACACTTGTATTTCAGGATCTACGTATTTTATTTTTATTAATTAAATTTTTTTTATTGCTTTTGAGGTACAAGTGAGTTTTGGTTACATAGATGAATAGTATAGTGGTGAAGTCCGAGATTTTAGTGCACTTGTCACCCAGGTAGTGTACATTGTACCCAATATGTAGTTGTTTTTTTTGTTTTGAGATGGAGTCTCTGTAAGCCAGGCTGGAGTGTAGTGCAGTGATGCAATCTCTGCTCACTGCAGCCTCTGCCTTCTGAGTTTGAGTCTCCTGCCCCAGCTTTCCTAGTAGCTGACAGCTGTATACTAGCCACCATACCCTGCTACCCAATAAGTAATTTTTTTTTTCTTTTGAGATGGAATCTTTCTCTGTCATCCAGGCTGGAGTGCAGTGGCATGATCTCAGCTCACTGCAACCTTCACCTCCCCAGTTCAAGCAATTGTCCTGCCTCAGCCTCCAGAGTAGCTGGGATTACAGGCACCTGCTACTGCATCTGGCTAATTTTTTTTTTTTTTTTTTTGAGACAGAGTCTCATTCTGTCACCAGGCTGCAGTGCAATGGCGTGATCTCAGCTCATTGCAACCTCCACCTCCCAGGTTCAAGTGATTCTCCTGTCTCAGCCTCCTGAGTAGCTGGGACTACAGGTGCAAGCCACCACACCCAGCTAATTTTTGTATTTTTTGTAGAGATGGGGTTTCATCACGTTGGCCACGATGGTCTTGATTTCTTGATCTTGGGATCTGCCCACCTCAGCCTCCCAAAGTGCTGGGATTACAGATGTGAATCACCATATCTGGCCCCAGTAAATAGTTTTTTTTATCCTTCACCTCTTTTCTTGTAAGTGAGAACATGTGGTATCTGGTTTCTCATTCCTGGGTTACTTCACTTAGAATAAGGTCTCCAGCTCCATCCCAGCTGCTGCAAAAGACATTATTTCATTCTTTTTAATGGTTGAGTAATATTTTTTTGTGTATATATACCACATTTTCTTTATCTAATTGTTGGTCTATGAGCATTTAGGTTGGTTCCATATCTCTGCAATTGAGAGTTGTGCTGCAATAAACCTATGTGTGCAGATGTCTTTTTGATATAATGACTTCTTTTCCTTTGGGTAGATACCCCATATAGGATTGCTGGATTGAATGATAGAGCTACTTGTAGTTCTTTACGAAATCTCCATACTGTCTTCCATAGAGGTTGTACTAACTTACATTCCCACCAGCAGTGCATAAGCATTCCCTTTTCACTACTTTCAGGATCTACTTCTGAAGGAACCCAGAAATCCTCAGGAAAGGTTTCTGCACTAATTTTGGGATTTAAGCAGAACATGCCTGAGCTACATTGAACTAGCCCTAGCCTGTCATAAAGAAACTCTATGTCTTTTTATTTTCATTTTCAATGAATTTTGTTTTTTAGAACAGTTTTAGATTCACAGCAAAATTGAGCTGAGAGTACAAAGAATTTCCTAACTCCCCCTCCTTCCACATAAGCAGGGTGTCCCCCACTGTCAACATCTGGCATCAGAGTGGTACATTTGTTACAACAGAAAAGCCTATGTGGATATATCATTATCACCTCAAATCTTTAGTTTATATTAGAAGGCACTCCTGTGCATCAGGTTCTAGAATAATGTTGTTTTGTTCAATGTCATTTTTATAACGTTATTGAGAAAAAAAAAATCAATTCTTGATCAGAGCCACCGTCTGTGTGGCATTTGCGTGTTCTCCCTATGTCTGCACGGATTTTCTCCAGGTACTCAGGTTTCCTTCCACATCCCAAAGATATGCATATTAGATTCATTGGTATGTCTTCATGGGCCCAGTGTGAGTGAGTGTGGGTGTGGGTGTCCTGTCCAGGACTGGTTCTGGCCTTGTGTGCTGAGCTGTCAGGAGAGGCACCAGTCACCCATGACCCTGAACTGGCATAATTGAGTAAATAACTATCTTACTCATTTTTGTTCTTTTTTCTTAAATGTATGTATAGCTCACATTTATTTCAATGTTAGATATTAGAAATATTTTGACATTTACTCAGAACTATGGTGATGCTTTTGTGACCAGAAATAAGCTGTAGGAACGTAATTCTTATTTATATCAATTAGCCTATGGTAAAACTGGCTTTGTTATAAGATGTTTCACTTGAAGTTGTCAAAAGTCGCTGTTTCCAAGAACCCGTTGACAAAGTTAATTGAGGACTTCCTTTACTTCCTGAGGATGTTGACAAATGTACAAGAACATTGCTTTTGCCTAAGGATTGAGTCTATGGTTTTTAAAAAAGCCTAAATTAGGCGCGGTGGTGCACACCTGTGATCCCAGCACTATGGGAGGCTGAGGCGGGCAGATCATCTGAGGTCGGGAATTCGAGAACAGCCTGACCAACATGGAGAAACCTCCTTTCTACTATAATACAAAATTGGCCAGGTGTGGTGGTGCATGCCTGTAGTCGCAGCTACTTGGGAGGCTGAGGCAGGGGAATTGCTTGAACCCGGGAGGTGGAGGTTGTGGTGAGCCAAGATCACGCCATTGCACTCCACCCTGGGCAACAAGAGCAAGACTCTGTCTCAAAAAAAAAAAAAGCCTAAATTAATATTTAAATTTCACTCCTTTAGCTTTCCATCCTGAGCTGCTGCCATGTTAGAGTGCCTGGTGATAATGTGCTGATGTCATCTGCATTGTGTTGATGGGAGAGCCATCCCTAAGCAGGTTGTTGGGGGTGGCTATGTGCACTGGAATTTGTAGGTATTGTCATATGTCTTTGGATCTTTAGTTGAAACAGGCTATGTAAATGTTATCTATTATTATTACTAATAATTACCTGCAGCTGTAGCGGTGATAACGCTTGTGTGCTGAGTCCCAGATGCAAACCTCCTGGGCCTTGGCATTCAATGGCGCTGTGAACTGCAGTGAACTTGCCTTGTCAGACTGCGTCTCCATGCAGAGAACCAAATCCCTGTTGCTCAGAGATGGTGGCCCGTTGTGTTTTACTGCAATTCAATCCTCGTTTGCACTTCCGAGAAGTTTTTTCCTCCTTTTCTTTTTTAAAAGTGTAAAATGGAATAATCAGCCATGGTTCTTGGTGGGAGGTCCCTTGTGTTCTGCTCTAGATTTTCAAGCTGGCTGTCAGGCCAAGCCAGACTGTAGATGGGGAAGGTTGTTTTTTTATTTTTATTTTTTCAATTTTTATTTCCTTTTAGTTAGCAATTTTGTCTCTTTTCTCTTTTTTTCTCCTTTTCTTTCTCGTCCCTTCTAAACTACAGTGCTAGCAGCTGCGCAGTTCAAAAAGCGTACATCCTCCCTGCTGAGCTTCAAGCAGTGAATTATCTCCCTAGGAGCAGTGATAGTCTGGATCACAGGAGCCTTAGCTGGCTGTGTGGCTGAAAGCCCCTTGCTGAACATCTCAGTGAGTTTTAGATACCCATTCTATATACTGCCTGTGAGTACTGGAAGCATTATACAGTTACAGACAACTCTTTTATTCCTCCTCAAAATCCCCTATTTGTTTTATGTAAAGCAATTTCTATCTGGTAATGTGTTTGTTGGTTAATTCACCTTGTCCATTTTATCTGTCCCCTTTACTGACCATGAGAACCCCCACTGTCTACTCTGTCCAACACTGTGCTTGGCTCTTAGGAAATGCTCAGGAAAACTTAGATGAATGAACAAGTGAATGAAAAGCTAAAAGGAATCCTAGCTAATCCAGGGCCCACTTGTTCTCATTCTGCAAATGAGAAAAACTGAGGCTCAATGAGGAAAATGGCTTCTTCAGAGTTGCGGGGCTAAGATCCAATGGGAAATCCCAAGGGAAGTGCTTGAAAACTGCCACGTGCCATGGAAACAGAAACGTGTGCCGTTTTTCTTCTGGTGGCGAGCTGGGCGTGGTGTCAGTGTGCTGATGTGAGAACAGACTGGAAACCTAGGCAAGTTACCCACCTAGAACGGAGCCTTGAGGAGCCTCAGGGTCTGCAACAGTTTATGCCAAGTTTGGGTAGGCAAACCAGGCTGCATCGGTCAGCTTCATGGGAATTTAATGGGCTCATTTCCAGAGCAGAAGGAAGGCATCTCCAGTTTGTTTTTCAGCCCAATTTCCCATTGTAAGTCCTTCCTACTCAGCTGCGTGTTCCATCAGCTGTCTTTCAAACAACAGTGCCTTCAAATAGCTGCTGATTTCCTAGGCAGTTTTATTTTTATTGACTGCCGCCCTACCTGAAGTGGGGCTAATGAGTTCTCCACAAATACTGGTTTCTATGAAATATGGTTGGAGGAGCAGTCATCAGTCTCTGGGGGAAGAACTACAGGCATAGAAGGATATTAAAAAAAAAGTCTGGGGGCTGGATGTGTGCAAAATGGAGAAGCGGCTTCAGTAAGGCCACTTTATTGGAATGAGGTGGAGTCTTGTGATTTGAATTAAGGACCAGGTGCCAAGGCTTAGGATGCCAATTATAGAAGGAAAAATGCATTAGCTATTACTTCAGCCTGGCAGGCTCTAGACAGACACATAATAACGACATTGCTGTACTCTTAAATCAGTTACATGCTGAGAATGTTAGTTCAGTTTTGGGAATCTACCCTTCTTTCAAGGTGAATTTATTTCTTCTTCTGCAGTGTTTCCCATCTATGAAATATTTTGACATGATTTTCTTTTAAACCTCCAATATCTGTGATCAAATACGTTTTGAAAAGGTAGTATTCAACGATGTTAGAAAAGTTGAGTTAAGATGGGACATTTCAAAGTCAGCTTTAGTGATGTTCTTTGGGAATTTCCAAGAGTGGTTATTCTCTGTTGACTATTCTAAGCTTCTATAATCACGGAGCACTTTTTGGCAGAGCATTTAGGAGGATTCTAGTTCTGAGAAACTTATCTTTGGAAACAGCCTTTTGATGTCCTCCCAGGGTTCAACCATTTGTGATTTGAATGTCTCCTTGGCTCCCTTGGGTAAAATTTTCCTGCCCTGAGAATTGAAATTCTCATGGAAACTTTTCTACCATGTTTGTCTTCTTGCATTTATCAGAATGAGCCATTTCATAATAGATATCAGTCAGCACAGTAGTTTTAGATATATCCAAATATTATTTGAAATTTACAGAATTGAGCATTCAGGTAGGTCAAATCATTTACCCAAGATCACATCATTTTCCTTTTTGCCATCCGTGAATATAAGAGTTGCTCCATTGAAAGTCTTCCCAATTTCTTTCCTGAGGTCTTTCAGAGCATCTTAGTGGGAAATGCCTCTTCACACAAGGTCTGACCCGGAGGCCTGAGTGTTTTTGTGTAAACTCCACGAAAGCGATGCTCATTCTTGAGAACTTTTTGATCTTACAAGGGAACTCTGAGGAGAAGATGGCTTTTTTGATTGTTTTTTGCATTTGCATCTTGAATAATGCATAAACTGAAATGCTAAAGAGAAGGAGAAGAGAAACCACAGAAAAGTTAGGCTCTTCTGAGTAACAGATACACTTTTTTTCACCGCTCCATTGTTGGGACTTGTAGACCAGGAAAAATTTCACCTGTGTGATGGGAAATGCAAGTCTGAAAGAAGAGTTCTCTTTCACGCCTGCTTGGCGGGAGGCCCTTTCCATGTAGCCTTCTTCCCTGACAGAGAGAGGGAGAGCCAGAAACGACCTTTTAACTGTGTTATCAGCAGTTGGGAGGCTATGGTGAGTTTTGGTTTGGTTTTCAAACAAGTGATTATCATCTCTCCAAGAAGGTCAGAGAGGAAGCTACTTGGGGGTGGGAGAGGGACAGATCAGACATGCTCCATGAAAGTGGGAATTCCTAAAGTGCAGGATCTGGACATTTTTGAGGACAGTTTTTTTTTTTTTTTTTTTTTGAGATTTGGAATTTAAGATATCATTGACTGAGCAGCAAACCTCAGGTTGCCAAGAGTCTATTATAGACAGGGTTATTGTACATTGGAATGGCTTGTCAATGGCTTCTCCCAGTGTCCAGAAAAGTGAAATGTTATAGATGCGTAATATACAATTCAGAAGGTAGGTGCCCTTGTTTAGTGTGTGTGCCTGACATGGTTAGTCAGTTCACTTTTGTAACCCCAGGACCCAGCACAGTGCCTTGCATGAGGAAGAGACTTAATAAATATTTGTTGAATGAAAAAATTAAGACCTGATGTTGCAACTTCCTGACTTAAGTCACCCTAAGCCCTTTCAGCCTCTCCTTTCCTTTTTACCTCTCCTGTCTCTTATTAAAAATCTGATAATTCACCGTCCTTTTGTTGTTCAATAGAGAAATCTGGTGACCTTAACATCTTTGCAATTATAAAGATAAATTCGATGTTCCAGAATTATTGAAAACAATGAGGCCACAATGGCCTCTTCCGTGTGACAGAGAAACAACCCTAGGGAAGGACCCTGTTGCCTGAACTTACAGCAACTTGATAGACGAGTTACTGAAGACACTGCAGCCAGATGCCCGATGGAGAAACTCATCTGTGATGTGGTTTTGAGAATGCTCTGGTTTTTCATGGCATTTCCTCCTGTGAATTCCAATAGCACTTTCTTTGTACTTTTCTTAATATCACCTTACTTAGGGAGTGAGCAAGGCTTTCAGGGCTGGAATCCCTGGATTCAAGTCTGTTTGTTGCTCCCGTACTGATGAGTGTTCTGAGGAAAATCATTTGCCTGCAGGAGCTTCAGGGCTCTCCCTGATACAGTGAGGATAAGAATAATCTTCTTATCTCATAGCATATTTCTAAAAAGGAAGTTTATAAATGAGGAGATACTTGTCAAATTACAAAACAACTTGCAAATATTAGTTATTATGGTATTATCTCATTTTATACTTAATTTTAGATATCCTTGCTAGATTGTTCATTTTTGAAAACAGAGGCTTATAATTTTTTGTTTGTTTGTTTGTTTGGTTGGTTTTTTTGAGATGGAGTCTTGGCTCTGTTGCTCTGGCTGGAGTACAGTGACACAATCTCAGCTCACTGCAACCTCTGCCTTTCGGGTTCAAGTGATTCTCCTGCCTCAGCCTCCTGATTAGCTGGGATTAGAGGTGTCCGCCACCATGCCTGGCTAATTTTTGTATTTTTAGTAGAGACAGCGTTTCACCATTTTGGCTAGGCTGGTCTCGAACTCCTGACCTCAGGCGATCTGCCTGCCTCGGCCTCCCAAAGTGCTGGGATTACAGGTGTGAGCCACTGCAACAGGCCTCTATAATGTTTTTAGTGAGCACATTTAAGTAACATTTCTAGATGGAAATTGAGAGTGGTCAGTGATAATTTGTTTTTGATGTCACTCACAGCTGGAGAACTTACATAAAATAGTTGCTTACTGAGTTGATACCTTGGTAGAACTAACATACTATCAAGTCTTAAGCTCGGTACAATCTTCCTTTGCCAGTTCTCAGAAAAAACTGGCAATAAGGAAGGGACCTTAGGAGATTGGGGAAGCTAGGGGCATATAGTGAGGGAAAAGAGTAGGAGGAAGTAAGTGAGATGAGAAGTTTAGTAAGGTAACTGTTGTTCCTTCTCACAGGGACAAATGGAAAAAGAATGACTGGTAGGCCTGGTGGAGGGGTTCTTGAGCATATGAGCGCCTCCTTCTACAGTGACCAACTTTGCATCTAATCTCATCATGGACACAAGTGCTGGTTCAGAAACCCCAGCAGTGCCAAATGAGAGGAATAACCTAAAGATATGAGAATATCAAATTGTTCGTCTACCATGGAAGTCTTAAAAAGAATGATAGGTTCATTTGCTAAGGGCAGATGCTTGTATTCTGTACAGCTAGTGATCCAGGACCCAGTGGGAGAGTTGAGAAAGCTACCTTTATGTGACTGAGCTCCATCTACATTTTAGGATCAAATGTGCATCTGGAAGATCTGGTGGTTATAGGAAACCATTTGCAAAGTTGTATAGATATCTTTCCAGTTTTAATGACGATTGACATTATCTCTTAAAGAGTTGGTTGCATAATTGTTCCTCCTATCTTGCAAAGCAACCCAGAGATGGTTTAATCTTTGATGACAGTCACTCCCTGAAGCTCTGAACTGGGTGTTCCTCAGCCTTGTTAAGACGGCCCTGGCCCCGTCTGTCTGACCAGTGCTTTTCTCGCTCTTTCTTGTTTTGCTTCTGTATCTGCTGCATTATCCTTTGTGTCTGGAGTTGGCACCTCTGCCTGGGAGTTCTCTCATTGTGGGTTTGGGTGTGGGCGCAAAGACAAAGATGCACCTTTGTCCTGGCTGCCTCCCAACTGCCTCTATTCTTCCAGTGGCAGCAGAATAACACCTGTGGGAAAGTCACTGAAGACTAAACAGGACTGGGAGGGATAAGTCTGTCTCAACACCTCCCTGCTCAAGCTCTTTCTCCGCTCTGCACTGTGTGTACTCAGTTTTCTCACAAGATAATCACACTTGTTTATTGGGCCCCAAGGCTCAACCTTTCCTTCATATTTGTTCATTTATGTTGTCATTGTTTTTTGGGTTGTTGTTCTGCTTTCTTTTGCATGTCTGTTCAAGCTAACGTCTTCTACTTTCAATAGTAAGCCCACAGCCACAGGGATCACCTTTGATTTGATTGTTGCTGTTATAATGAGTATCTCAAGGGCAGGGACGAAGACTTATTCGTGATTGTACCCATGGTGCCTAGCAATGGAGTCACTGCTTTGATACTGCGCATGGTTCTTGCTTAATCTCAATAAAGATTTGAGGGATAGGAAATTGAATTATACAAGGCTTATATGTGTGCCAGGAAAGCAAAAAAAATAGGGATCGTGTATCACGAATGTATTTATTAAAGACCTAGATGGAAATTCAGAGTGGTCAATGAATACAGGCCTACTGACTTGAGCTAAGATGAGTTTCTGCTTGGCTTTCGACGCTCTTATATTTATCAGGACCCACATTTCAACAGATAGCACATATAGGCTTGAGATTTACAAGTTCTTTTATGAAAGAAAAGACCTGAGCAGTCAAAACCAGGTTTTGAATGCATGTGTATTGGGGAGACCAAGAAGCCTGTCTAAAAGTTATGTGAAACCTTGAAATTATGTTCAACAATCTTTTCCAAAGTTTCTTCCCTGGCTCAATAATTCCTTCTTCAGCTGTGTATTTCCCTCTAATAAATCTGCTCATTATGATGTGTACGCAGAGTTCTTTTTAATTTCTGACTGGCTCAATTACTCCTGAGAACACTGTATAATTTCTATTGTCAATTGTTATTGCTTTGAGAGACAGACTGGAACTCATTTGTGTGCACTCCCTCTCTAAGCTGGTGCCACCCTGACAATACACCACAAATTCATGACTGAAGGTTTTCTTTTTGTTAATGAATGAAGGTCATGATACTGGGATCAGCTTCACCCTATCGTGTGGACTATGCGCCTCTTATGCAAGAACTTAGGGAATACATTAGAGACCCAGCAAGATACAGGGAGTCCTTGAAATCTTGACAGCTCTCTCTGTGTCCAGAGATGGTATTGATGGAGTGAATCAAAAAACCACATTTCATAATGACGGCCAAAGATGGAGATTTAAAAAGCAATGTTGTGAGAAAAATACTTTTTAAAGTTATTCTAAGCATAATCTACTCTATACCAATTAACACTGGAGAAAGGATAGCTCATAAATACCCATATTTTCATCAGCTTGGAATGAGATTTAGACCAGTTCAGTTTAACACGTACTAAGTGAACATCTGCTATAATCCCAGACAATTTGTTAGGCACTAAGTAGGCAGAGCTGAATGACACAGGCTCAGTCTTCAAAGATCTCACTAGAAGCTTTGTCAGCAAGTAGGGAGACTTCCACATTTACTCCTGAACATGGGTCGGAAAGAATCTAGGCTTTAGACCAAATGTGCAGAACAGCACTACATTTCCTCATGTTACTGATTATTATTGAGATGGAGTCTCACTCTGTAGCCCAAGCTGGAGTGCAGTGGCACCATCCTGGCTCACTGCAACCTCCATCTCCGGGGCTCAAGCAATTCTTCTGTCTCAGCCTCCTGAGTAGCTGGGACTATAGGTACATGCCACCATACCCAGCTACTTTGTTGTATTTTAGTAGAGACGGGGTTTCACCATGTTGCCGCAGGTGGTCTTGAACTCTTGAGCTCAGGCAATCCACCCACCTTGGCCTCTCAAATTGCTGGGATTACAGGTGTGAGCCACCATACCTGGCCTATTTATTATTAATATGCATTTTTTCACATTTGTTGTAGTACCCATTAATATCTGCAAAATTATTTACTAGGCTTTGGTAGTGCCCAGAATATCTGCAAAATTGTATACTAGGCTTTGATAGTGCCCATTCATATCTGCAAAATTGTTTACGTAGCTTTGGTCAATCTCAACCTAATTGTTGATTTATTTAAAGCCTACTTTGCTTTGTAGGGGCATTAATAAACAGAAATATTTAAATAATCTTTAATTAGACATAGGGAAAAGAAGAATATGTATAAGCCGTAATAATTACATTTTCAGATTCAGCAAGAATCTTTTTGTACATGCTTACCTATTGGCACGAAGGTCCATTCTCTCTTTTTTTTTCCCTCTGAATAGCTGATGATTAACAAGATCCATTCTCTTTTTACCACTGGTCTGAATCTTCTTTCTTAGGCTTATCACAAATCTCATTTGTTTTCTTCAGCCTTTTTTAACCAACCCAGACCTTTCTCTAACTTCCAAAATGCTGATTTGTCTGGCCAGTTTTTACACTTAGCTTGTATTTTATTGTTATCTCTCATTGCTGCTCTTGAATAAACCTTATGAGAAACCCAGGGTGGAGCCATCTTGCCTATTCTTTCGTGTTCTTTGAGCACCTAGCTTGGTACCTTGCACATACTGAATATTTAGTAAATAGCGCCTATTTGCTAATTGATTTTGCTTTTTTCTACTTGAATTGTTAGTTACCCATATTAACTAATGTCTAAGGCAAACCATGTGAGAGCTACTTGTGCTGGCCTAAGAAAAAGAAAAATCAAATCAAACCCTTGAAATCGGAGAGCCTAAGACCTCATCTTGATCAGGGAAAAGAAGAGTTTTATGAGCTCCGCCTTTGTTCAGGATTTTGGCTTCCTCTGTGTGGATTGGCACTGCACCACACTGCAGAAAAGTCTGTTTACTTCCTAGGACCCTGGGCTGGGGGCACAGTACTGCTCTCTGATGCCTGCTTTTGTCATTTTTCATGTTCAGCAGTTGAAGCTGCTCCAAATAAAATATTTCTTGCCAAAAAGTTAAAAGCAATATGACCATGGAAGAGACATTCTGCTTGGAGTAGGGACTATCTCTGTATTTCTTGTTTGGTTTTGATATCCAGATTGGCAAATTGCTGGTTTATCAGTGCTCGACTGTTTACTACGCAGCATCTCACATCTCTTTGGAACAATGAAAATGATACAGAAAAGTCGGGGCAGTGGAATCAAATTGGAGAGTTTTCTGAGAACCTTTGAAGATACTTGGCATATTGTACCAAACAGGCCTAAGCCATATGTAGACAAATAACCATGCATTAAATAAATTTCAAATCTTCATGTAATCTCTCTTGGAGATCTTTCTTCTTTCATTTTCAAAGACACAAAAAGAAAGAATCAGTGCTGTTCTGCATAAATCATCTGAAGTTGCTCATGGATGAGATAACGTGAGTCAAGGTCCAGCACCCTGGAAAGATGATTAGTGTGGCAACTTTTCCCACTTCTCTGCCTTCCAGTTTAGGTAAGCTACTTCCTCTGGCTCTGATATGTGCTATAAGCGTATATCCTCTAAAACCTAAACTTGTGTCTACATATTTGACAACCTACAGCAAACTTTCTTTTTTAGAATAATAGAGAGAGAAAGCAGTAGGTAAATATGATCATCCCTTTTAGCACAAGACCCTCTCTAGCCATATCTTTATTTTGAGGATCCTTTTCAAGCTGGAAAGTGGTAGAGCAGAATTCTAGTACTGTCCCTTTCCCAAGGAAAAGGGATCCCTTGGAGCCCAAGGCTTTGGAATTTATTTGTAGCCACAGAAATAATGCTTTTCATGGAAAGAATAAGCTA
Source organism: Plecturocebus donacophilus (assembly GCA_004027715.1). NCBI lineage: Eukaryota > Metazoa > Chordata > Mammalia > Primates > Pitheciidae > Plecturocebus > Plecturocebus donacophilus. Next base: position 34,790 of record PVKP010006639.1, on the reverse strand, counting down.
GCAAATAATTCCCAGCCTTGAACACATTATCTCCTGCTGAATCCCCCCACCCCTGCTTTTTTCCAGTTGTATACTATATTCATTATTGAGAAATACATTTGCTTTTTGAACGATTCTCTCCTTGTGTCATTATATTTTGGATTTTGAGGTTCAAGATTCTAGTCTGGAGGAGACTCGGGTTATTACCAAGCCTATCCAAGATATGGAGGAAAGATCCCAGTTCAGGTTAAATTGCATATGTTTGCCCACAAATTCACATTTGCATTTGCATCTTAGCCAGTCTTCATTTCTTGGAAAGCATTTTTCACACATGCTGAGCCTTGGTGGGAAAATATAAACTCCTGGCTTTGAAGGGTGCCATGTATGCAAATGTAAAAATGTGGTAGGATAAAATATATTTCTCTACTGGGCCAAGTTTGGCTTTATAATTTATCATTTCGGTTGACGTCAATGGCTTTCCGGATTCTGAAAACTGTAAGTAGAGTGCTGGGTGGGGTTTATTTGGGTAGTCTTACCTGCGTAGATGTGCAATTTGGGTCATCTAGAACTCTGAACTTTGATTTTAATTCAAGAAGAGCTTTGAGTGTCTGCGTTATTTATTTCATTTTTCCTATCAGAGGCAGCTTAACTGTTTCTAATGGGCAATTTTTATATTGCTACAGTGGTTTCAGTGTTCTTTTGAGACAAAAAGGTAAAATCTGGAAGTGAGGAGTGAAGCAGCAGGAATGGTTTTGGGAACCTTATTTTCTTCCCAAATTTAACTAAACTATTGAAAGTGTGCAAAAATAAAAACAACTGTTATTAAATAGTGTAATATAGTCAGGTATTTTTATATGACAAAAATGATCACTCAGAAACTGAGTTCTAGCCAGTCCTCTCAGAATGCCCTGACAAATGTCTGAGAGTCGTGGGTGTAGCCATGGAAAATCACGGTAAAATAATGAAGTGTCACCAAAGTTCATTTATGTAACACAAAATGAACCAACGAAACTGGTGAGCCAATTCTGAGGATAGGAGAGAATACTTTCATTCTACCAGAGTATTTTTTCTGACTGTTGTCTGTGACTCTGTAAAATGTCTATATATTTAGGACTTTCTGTGTTGCATTTGAATTCTTTTCAAAATTGGGTGCTAATTGTTGATCAAGGCAATGGAGCCCAGATAATTCTATGTTACTTGTTCATTTTGCCAGGCACTGTGTGAGCAAGGCAGACATGTCTCCGTGCAGTTTATAGCCTAGAATTAGTGACATAGTTCCGGGAGGATGCCTAACATTGTATCTGGCATAAAATGGGTACTCGGTGTGGTAATTACCAGTGTATTTCAGAAATAATCATTGTCTCTCAGGGGCATATGGTCAAGTAAAGAAAACAGAAAATAAACATAAAACTATTATGGACATTATTATTATTATTATGTTTGAGACAGGGTCTTGCTCTGTTGCCCAGGCTGGATTGTAGCGGTACAATCTTGGCTCACTGCAACCTCTGCTTCCTGGGTTCAAGCAATTCTTATGCCTCAGCCCTCAAGTAGCTAGGATTATAGACATGGACCATCTGATTTTTGCATTTTTAGTAGAGATGGGGTTTTACTGTGTTGGCCAGGCTGGTCTCAAATTCCTGGGCTCAAGCAATCTGCCCACCTTGGCCTCCCAGAGTGCTGGGATTATAGGCATGACCACCACATCTAGCCAACATAAAACTATTAATAATACAAAAACAGCACATGGTTATGTATCTGTATTTACAATACAGCCATTTAGGCTGAGTTTTAGTGGTCCAGAGAAATTTTAGTGGTCAATGTGCACTCTGACAGTGGGAAAGCCCTCATGAAGCAGAAAGGACTTGAATGAGAACTAAGATCAGGGAGATTTGGACAGGCAAAGAGAAGGGAAGTGAGAGATTAAGGGTAAGAAATTGATATGGTATGATCCAGGGTAATAAGGCAAAATGCTGGTAGGGTAGTAGGCTAGATTTCAGTGGGCTTTTAATGTCGTTAGCTTAAGTTTGGTCTTTGGTCCTGTAGTCAGTGGAAAAAATTTGGCCAATTTTGAGAGGGATTGTGACAGAATAAAATGGATTTTTTAGAGAAATTATTTTGACTAGTGGTCTATAGAATGGATTTTTAGCAAGAGACTAGAAACAAATGAAGGAAAACGTTTAGAAGGCTCTTGCAATAATATAGATAATCTAGGTAAGGTAGTCTTTACCATCTACCCAGATTACAAAATTACCATTACCCAGATTATTGCAAGACCCTTTTAAATGTTCACCTTCATTTGTTTCTAGTCTCTCCCTAGCAATCCACTCCATAGACCCCTAGCCAAAATAATTGGAGCAAAATTGCAATGACACAATGGGGAGCAAAAGCAAAAAAGTGAATGAGAGAGTATATACATTTTGAAAAAAGAATGGGTAGCACTTGGTAACCAATGTATGTGTGAACTAAGAGGTTTTGGACAGCAAGGAGACTTTGGGTATTTATTAACATAAACTGGGATGAAGAAATCTAAGTTTTGAGGAAAAGACCATGAGTTTATTTCAGGTGGTATTTTGATGCAGTCATGTGACTCAGTTGCTTAGACCACTGTCCAGTAATCCCTTCAAAATGTTCTCTTGCTTGGTAATTTATGGGTTTTGTTATATTGTTCAGTAAGAAAAAAAAAGCTGTGTTATTCTGATTATCCAGTTTTTCTGTGGGAACTCTCTACATACCCAATTACTTTGGGGGATAAGAAACTATAAACAGAACCATCAACAATATTGGTTATAATTTGCTACTCAGTGATGATAAAACATTCCTCTGCCTAAGAGACAGTTTTGGTGGGAAATGTCTTTTTAGAAAGAAGCATGCCTTTTCTATGCTTTTCTGCTAAGTCCTAATGCTTAGCAGTTTGCCATGTGCATTGCTGATTCTTTTAAGGATCACTTGATATTGACCTTTTAGAACTTTCCTTTTTATTTCCACTGTAAGACATTCTCAGAAGGTGGCTGAACTTTGTAACTGATAATTCCAATTTTGTTTTATTCTGAGATATACTTTATATGTACTGGATCCCTAAAATAAATAGTATTTTTCTTTCTTGTTTAGTCACTTTGACATATCTTTTTTTCCTTTTGAATAGGAAAGTGGGCATAGCCTGCATCATGGAGGAAGCTGGGTACCGGTTTACCTGATGACAATGCTTTAACTGAAGCATATTTCCTGGGCACACATTCTAAGGTGAACCATCAGAAGAAGGAGATTCTGTGTGTAGATTTTCCATAATATCTGACCATTGTCTGGGTCATAGAATTGACATTCCAAGTTCAAATTAGATCATTTCCATCCACTAACATGAGTTAAATGCTGCACCTTTATGTAACTGGTTTGAAAAATGCTAGTTGCTGAGCACAAATCCTACATTTTATTTTATAGGGCAAATGTTATGTGCCTGCAGCATAGGGTAGGATGTCATAAAAGATAGTTGGCCAGAGCTTAATTATTGTACGCAAAACTCCAGCAGAGTGATTTCAAAGCCTTTTTTGGAATGACTGAATATTCAGTTTTCTGTGCCCACAGATGTCTATCCTTATGCTTTATGGAGGCCTTCCATTCTTCTATTTGCTGAAGATATAAAACCACATCTCAAAAACCATGTAAAAATACTATAAAAAGCATACATGATTAATGGAACATTTTCTGCATTAACTGTCTTAACCAATTCTATTAAAAGAAATTTTAAGGAATATCTTCCCCCCTTTTTTCTCCTTCCAAGTTTCAAGGGGGTGTTCCAAATATGGAAGCCTTCTGTCAGAATTCCCTTGGATTGACGGGGTGGCATTCTGATGGTGATATAAAAAGACAGAGGTTTCTCCTTTTCATTCCTCAAATTGTTGTTTTAACCATTTTACAACTAAAAATATGCTGGAGGGCTTGGTATACTTATGAAAATGGAGGCAACACACTCGAGCTAAGACTGAGTCTGTTTCAGAAGTGACAGAAATAGTCAAGGTGCCTCTGTTTCCTTAGCTCACTGCTTCAGGCTTTCCCCTCTCGATGTCTGCACCGTGTCCCAGGACTCCCTCCTCTCTCTTTTTCTCCACTGTTCCCCCTGCTGACCCTTCCACGGACTTCATCTCACTTATAGTAAATTGCAGTGACAACATAACTGAGGCAACGATGGTCAGGTTTCAAAAAGCAACACAGCACATTGATGAGAAGCAATCACCACAACGCAAGGACTTGTAAGAAGCCCAGGATAAAAGAACCGTATTTTCTTGGCAAGCCCTGTAGATGTTCTGCAATGACGAATGATATGACTGTTATCTTGACACCATACTCTCCCATGTTGAAACTGTTTATGAGAAACAAACATCATATGAAAAACAGATTGCCAGACACTAAGTAAATCACTGTAAAGGGTGGTGAGTCAAGTATTGCCAGTTTTACCCACATTGTCATTGTTATGATGTAACACATTCCTTCAGACTGATATTGTATCCAAATTTGGGCACAAAAACCTCCTCTTGATCAGTTGGCTGAGATTCCCTGCTCTATAATAAGTCACACACACACATAGACACACAGATACACACACACACAGATTTGGATGCACACTCAACCTGAATAAAGCAGAAAGGACAATCCAGAAAGGATGGAATATTAAAAAGGTGTGCAGAGATTATACAAACCATAAATTTCAGCCTTTGCCCAGGCAATAAACCCAGTAATCCTCTAAGCTCTGCGAGCAATGATTAATAAACAGTGGGTGTGCTAAACATATGGAAAAATCATCCCATCTGGACCATTTAAAACTAGGACATAGACTTTATCTTTGTTTATTTCATCCCTAGCTAAAAGGCTTATTATGAATTGCAATAATCCAAGAAGCCAACCATGGAAGACAGACAAACTCTTTAGATAAAACCAAAAAAGCAAGTTCTGTAACCGAGGACCAGATGTATTTTTGGGTTTAGCCCTTGTACATATTTAGCCGAGCTTTTCAAGTGGTGAAGATTTGCATGTTTGTTTTGCAATACTAATGAATATGTTTTTGATTTACATTTTAGAAAATGGAAACTTTTATCTTCTTGGGGCTTTGTAACTTAATGACTTCCAGAGGGTGGTTTGGTGTCCTCTTTTAACCCTTCAGCACGAGAAACATATCTTTTTCAGAGGTTCCATGCTCTATCTTGCTGAATAAAACCCCTAAGATAATGTGGTTCTGTCTTTCCTTGCCGGAATGGCAAGAGTTGAAGAGCTTTTGACTTTCAATCTAGTGAAAACATATGTAAATACAAATTATTTTTAAACTAACTTTAATGTGAATCTTGGGGGTATAAAAAAATGACTCCACAGATGACATTTATATTAAATGAATAAGGACAACTTTTTTGGAAAAACATTGCTTTGAGAGGTAGGATCTTGAGTATCGGTTCAATTTCCTCAGAGATAAAGGTTGTTTTAGGAGGATGAAAAAAATATCTTACTGAATTTTTTACTTCTGGAAGACATCCTCAGGGTCAGTTCTTTCTTCCTTTAAATTTCCTTGATAGTGATACATGGAAAAATAAGTAAACACATCTCCCCCAACCCTGTCGTCCCCAAGACTTCCTTTGCTTATAATTTGGGTTGGATAAAGACCTTATCAGAAATGGAAAAATTTATCCTTGAGGGATAACAGAGTGTTTTAGAATAAGAGATAACTAGAGCTTTGAACTCTTATTATTTGACAAATTTGTCCAAAGAGATGGCTTTGCTTCCAAATTCTTCTAGTAGTTTTTAAAAATAGAATATGATAGGATAATACGTATGCTTCTAAATGCCTGTGTTGGGGCCGTGAAATCTTGTAAATGCTTAACTTTCTGGGACAAACAAGTAAAGGTATAATTTTACACTGAGCATGAAATGGGGCGCTTTTTACGTTAGTACTATAGTGATTAACTGCGTTGAGTTTCAATGAAAATGAGCTAAAGAGGGCCAATTGCTGTATGATAAGAAACCTAATGGCATTTTTATTGTCATATCTGAAAGGCTTACAATCAAAAGTCCCTAAGCCTGATTCTTCACATTGGAAATCATTTTACCTCTAGAAAATGTTTTTCCCATCCAGAGACTGTCAATAACTAATTTTAACTTTCCAGAACGGTTTTATAGTGCTGTATTATAATCGTTTGCATATTTGCTGCGAGTTCTTGAATAGCAAGCACTTTCTCACACAATTTCCTCAAATCAAGAAAGGTTGAAATGTGGCATAAGAATTCTTTATTTTTCCTTAAAAATTCCACCAAAATTTTTATTTCTAGACTATTTTAGATCCTAGAGAAAAAGTATATAAATGTCATTTATTTATTTATTTGTTTTTATTTTTTATTATTATCTTTTTTGAGACGGGAGTCCTGCTCTGTCGCCCAGGCTGGAGTGCAGTGGTGCAATCTCAGCTCACTGCAAACTCCACCTCCCTGGTCCAGTGATTCTCCTGCTTCAGCCTCCCAGCTAGCTGGGACTACAGCTGCATGCCACCATGCCTGGCTAATTTTTGTATTTTTAGTAGAGACAGGGTTTCACCATGTTGGCCAGGCTGGTCTCGAACCCCTGACCTCAAGTGATCAGTCTGCCTCAGCCTCACAAAGTGCTGAGATTACAGGAATGAGCCATAGCTCCTGGCCTAAATGTCATCTAAAATAAAATATTTTTCTTATTATTCAGAATCCAGGTCTAAAAAGATACTTCTTTTAGTGTGATCTTAATTTATTACAGCTTACTTTTAAGTTATTTATTAATAATTTACATCTTAATTAATGTGTCCTCTACTACGATAGAGAGGAGAGGAACTGGTAACTAATTAATTCTGTAAACATTTTGTGCCAGGAAGTTTGTCCTTGTTATTTTGTCTTGATAAAAGGCCTACAAATAGGTCTTATTTACAGAGGAGGAAATTGAAATGTAGAACAACTAACTCATAGCAGTTCCTGGAGTCAGGTGGATACAGAGCTAATATTTAAACTCAGGTCTTTTTGCTTCTCTGAATCATTTTCTTTGCCCAGCATGATGTTGTCTTAATTCCTATGTTTCTGAGTCATTCATTTCAAACTTGATTTTTTTTTTTTTTTTCCTGATGTACCTTAAAATGAATATGTCCAGCACAGCAGATACCTCAAATAATGTAAATCTGGTTGACTATAGAAAATCAGTTGCTTGTGGGATTGCTAGGTGAATGATTTTGGAGCAGCTAGTAAGAGAGAGTGGGAGGAAGGATAGAAGATGATCTGACCTGCCTGGGAATAGAACAGTGGCAGCATCAGCCAATGGCTCCTAACTCTTGCACAGGTTCCTTTGAGACTCTGATAGAAGTTATGGATGCTTTCCCAATGAAAGTTTAAACATTTGCTTAAAATTTCAACAATTTGTAGAGCTCCTGAAGCTACTTGGATTGATGAATTCTGTGCTGAGTCCTTGCTACTCTAAAGTACGGTCCAGGGCCGAGACCCATCAGCAGTCTCTGAAAGCATTTATAAGAGCAGAATCTCAGGCTCCACCCTAGATCTCCTGAATTAGAATCTGCGTTTCACAAGATCTCCAGGCAATTCTAAAGCATATGAAAGTTTGAGAAACGGGTCTAGATAAGAAACAGCCAAGTAGGAATGAAGATAGTCTTTTTTTAATGGGAGGTGTTGAAGAGACAGGGAGAAGGTAGTGAGCACTGTGGTTGAGCAGAAAGACTTGGGAGAGAGCAAGGTCTCGGATTTGTCAGGAAGTGAGGAGATAGCTGCAAGCTGGTCATGGGATTGCTAACTGTGCATATTTCTCATCTTCAGTCATCATGATAAGTGGCAAGCACAGGCTGCCTGATGCTTCTTACCAACAATATTTATGGAGTTTCCAATGACTAAAGTTGTTTTTATAAAACAGTAATGAAGCAGTCATCATTTAAAAGCAGGAGGAATATGAGAAATGATGGAATTGTAGATTTGACTATTATTCAGTCACTTATTTAACTTTGAGATTGTTTGATCTTCTTAAGCCGGTAATGTTAATGGATGTGTTTCATATCATGTGAAAAAGTGGTTTGAATTATTCTCTTTTTATTAACGGTCCTGGATTGGCATTTACACAGTCATTGTTTTAGGGCTAAGCTGTCTCCTTTGCCCCGGCAGACAGTTGCAGGAAACAGCTGAGCAAGGTGTCTTGCACATCACAGACGTTTAGAGCGTTTTTAAACAGAAGGGGGTGGGAGGTTTGTGAGTTCATTTGAGGGGACTGGCCCTGGCAAGATTCCCTCTGGGATGGGCCTCACTGGGACTCTTAATCCGAACTCAGTTCAATAACCCAAAATGAAAACCTAAGTCATGCGGTCGGTGGCCAAAAGACAGTTCTGATGTAAATGAATGTATTCCCCTTTATTTGGTGGCCTTTTATGCATGTGCAGGCTTGGTGGGTATTGATTAATTGCTCTATTGCTAAAGTTTGCTTTTTGAAATGATAGCATCCACGGATTCCTACAGCACATGGATGCTGCTGATGTTTCCTTCTTCAAGCCAGGGAACCTGTCTTGGGTGGGAAATGACTTGAGAATCATAAAATAGTATGACTAAGCAAGGTACATTATCTCTGGTTAAAGTATTTCTAGGTTCACTGGATTTTTGTGGAAGCCATGGCAGGGTTTTCATTAACAAAGTAATTAAGTCATCCAACACCCAGTCCTTGAGAACTAGCTAGGCTGCAAGCCCTGTTTTGGTGATGAAAGTAGAATTATGGCAAAGATATGTTTCTTACCCTTAAGGAGTCTGATGGGGGAAGTGTAGAGTAGCATAAAAGCATATAGGAAAGAGCCCTTACCCAAATTTGTTGGGACAGGAAAGACTGGAAAAAGGAAAAAAAGTAAAGGAATTGACTCGTAAGCTGATATTTGAAGGGCAAGAAAGTAGAAGAGTGCCCAGAGAGAGGGAATGCAGTATGCAAAGACTCAGAGGTGAGAGGAAACGTGGCACTGTCAGAGAACAGGAAATACACCAACATTAAAGTGCTTCCCTAGAGGATCAGAAATAAAACCTTAGAGTTTGAAGAGGTCTTTTGGTTCATCTATCCAAGCCACTCAGTGATGTCTTTTTTTTTTTTTTTTAACTTTAAGTTCTGGGATACATGTGCCAAACATGCAGGTTTGTTACATAGGTATCCATGTGTCATGGTGGTTTGCTGCATCTATCAACCTGTCATCTAGGTTTTAAGCCCCACATACAGCATGGGAAAATACTTCAATGACTAAAATACCAAAAGCAATTGCAACAAAAGCCAAAATTAATAAATGGGATCTAATTAAATAGCTCTGCTCAGCAAAATAAACTATCAGAGTTAACAGGCAACTACAGAATGGGAGAAAATTTTTGCAGTGGGTGAAGGATATGAACAGACATTTCTCAAAAGAAGACATTTATGTGGCCAACAAACATATGAAAAAAGCTCATCATGACTGGTCAATGATATTTTCACACATGATTACTCATTGCCTTTTGAACACCCCTCCAGTGATGGAAGTTAAGTTCTTCTTTTTTTTTTGGAGACAGAGTCTCACTCTGTCACCCAGGCTGGAGTGCAGTGGCACAATCTCGGTTCACTGCAACCTCTGACTCCCTGGTTCAAGTGATTCTCCTGTCTCAGCCTCCAGAGTAGCTGGGATTACAGGCATGGGCCACCATGCCCAGCTAATTTTTTTTTTGTATTTTTAGTAGAGACAATTTCTTGTATTTACCATGTTGGCCAGGATGGTCTCAAACTGCTGACCTCAGGTGATCCACCCACCTCAGCCTCCCAAAGTGCTGGGATTACAGGCGTGAGCCACCGTGCCTGGCCTGTTCATCCTTTTTTGTAGCCGCTCCAATCAAGCTCTTTTGTATGTGAAAATGAAATTCTCCTCCCCTGTCTTATCACTGGTCCCAGTTCTACCTTTTCAGATCACCCACTTCTCCACTGGTTAAGAGTCACTAATCAGTGACTCCTTCTTTTGGGGATGCATGCTGAAGGAGACAAGGCAGAGTCAAACTTGGACAAGTCATACATGTAGCAAATACTTGTACTTTGTACACCAAAATCTTACAATATCCCTGAAATGCAGTTTTTCTTAATAAGCTCTCAGTCAATCATGATATTTCACCGGGAAAGGGGAGGCCAAATATCTGGCTGAAAGAGCTCATGTTATTAAGATTATATTAAAGATTCAATTTTGGGCAAGCCTTCCTGTAAATTTCCCCTTCCCATCCACCGAGTCTCACACCATGCCACTGTTGTGCTAGCTTGAATTTTCAGCACACCTGTACTTTTTTAATGATTGTGGCTAAACCTCTGTGCCAGCTGGGGAGAAAGGTCACATTTCATGGTGCTGTAACTGGAGAACAGTGTTTCTTAGGAGCAGAGGTAGCAGAGCCTTGTTGGAAAGTTTGAGAACATAGACCTATTCAAAAACCACTTACTTTTGGTACTGAATCATCTTTTAAATACTTAACTGCACCTCGGTTTTTATTGTGACTGCTTCCTTATATAGCTAGAGGCTTAAGTTAGCAGTTAGAATTAGATACGTCCAGAAACCAAGGTAGATTTTGGGTTGTAAGAGAAGAAAGAGTTGCAGGTAATTGGGTCCGGTGTGTAATATGGAGTCTATAACATGTCTTCACACCTCCATATTTGATTGAATGGATGATTTTCCTTAGCAAGTACCTCTAAATTATCTTTTTTCGTTAAAGCCATGTTTGCTGTTTTAATAATAAAAAGGTAACTCTTATTTCCATAACCAGTCTGTTTCCTGAAGCAGTCTGTGGATGGAGTGAGGACAGGGGTAAGCACTGTCTTAGTGCCTTTCAGATTTTAAATGAATGTCTAAATGAACGTATATATTCACAATGCTTAAATTACAGAAATCAACTTGGTTTCAGGGGAGATGAAGTGACATCTAAAAGATAAAAAATGCATAGCATTTGAGTTTAGAAAGTTTTAGTTTCATTTGCAGTAACACAGTGAAAATATCCAAGATCTAATCTTAAAATAAAACTTGGCTCTAACAGACATGTGTAATAAATTAGCAGATTAAAGTTGTTTACACCTTTGGCATTTTTAATCTCGTATTTCTGCTTTAAATAGCTTTCCTGGCAATTTTATACTAGTTTTTTCCCACCATATAATTCTAAAAGTTACATGTTGGATATTTTTGATGTTTATCTCTACCATTTCTTTTTCAGCCTCAGCCTCAAAGTTGATTCTTAGTTAATGATAATAACTAACAAAATATTCTCATTTATGTTTGATTTAATTTTCATATGAATAAATGCAGTATTTAGTTGAACTATTTTCTGTTTCTTTTGAAAATGCCTTTATAAGACATTACTTTGATTCTTTGAAATAATCAATATTTAAACTAATTCAATACATTTAAAGAAATATTTATGTGAGCCTCCAGTGAGTTAGGCATGATGCTACATCCAACAGAGGATATCAAACTGAAGGAGATAGTCTTCAGATCCTCAGGGGCCTTACACACTTGTAGATAATTTAGGACAGAGACTCAAATGAGTGTAATAGAAAGGCCATGAATGACACTCAAAGAGAGCACTGTGAATTCAAAGAAGGAAATGATAATATCATTATGTGCTAAAAATGAAAGATTTTCTGTTTTTTCATATTGAGACATTGCCATTAGATACTATCTCAAAAAGATTTTTCTTGATGAACCCTCTTCCCCCGCCATGGGTCTGATTTCTTTGCTCTTATAATGCTCTCTCTCTCTATATATATTTTAAACCAGCTGTAATGAGGTATATTTCAAATACCACAATGCCCACCTATGTAAACATATGCTCATCTATATGTTTCCTTGTGTATGTGTGTGTATGTGAGTGTGTGGGAGAGACGGTGTAAGTCTGTATGTGTGTGCATGTACGTGTGTGCACACGTGTGAGGGGTGCACATGTGCAAATGTGTTTGCATGTATGTACACGTGTGTGCACACATGTGCAAGGGTGTCTATGTACAAGTGTGCATGCATGTATGTGTGTGCATGTACAAATGTGATTGCATGTGTGTTCACATATATGCGAGGGTGTCTGTATGTACCAGTGTGCTTGTATGTGTGTGTCCATGTGTGTAAGGGTGTGTGAATGTACAAGTGTGTATGTGTGCATATATGTGTATATTTGTGTAGAGAGACTGTGTACATGTACAAATGTGTTTGTATGTGTTTGTGCCCGTGTGCACAGCTACCCTAAATTTGAACTTTCTCTGAGTACAATCCCTGCCTCTCGCAGCCCTCTCCAGCAGTGGCTTTTTCCCTCCCTCATCTCGCCTAGCACTGGGTCTGAAAGTACAATTGGGTATCTTAGTTCAACATTTCAGTTTTGAGACCGTTCGTTCTCTCTCCCTCTTTCCTAAACAAAGAGGCAGCTTTATGCCCTTGTCATCTACCCTCTTTATCTTCTACAGGCCCCTGAATCACTTCTGTTCATTTGTTGATTTTAGCTTTCAGCTCACTGACATCCTCTCCCTGCTAATTCTCCCTGATTTGATATCTAGAAGATACTTCCACCTTTCTGACCACTCAGTTCCTGAAGGTCCTTTCTTTCAGGGATCTCTCTGCAGCTGCATTCCACCAGACTTTGTGCAACCTGTTTATAATTTCACTTTCAAATATCCCACCATTTGATCACTACTTTCTACATTTTCATCTTCATCCCTCTAATAGCCTGATGCCATCACTCCTTAGACTCTCTGGGATCTGTAGTCTGTTGATCCTAACACCGTTTTCCCCTCCTTCCCTTCTAATCCAATTCTTCCTGCACCCATTGATCCTATCCCCCGTTCCCTCTCCCTTCTACTCGTATTCCTCCCTTCCCAACTTAAATACAATAGCCAGTCTTTATAATCACTACCTTACCTCTACCCTCAACTCTCTTGCTTCCTGGTACTCACTTGACAAAACCTCACCTTGGTAAATTCCAATTCTCTGCCGATTCTATGCCTGAACCTATGCACTGAATGTGGCTGAAGAACACACACACACAAACATAATAACTCATTATATTGTTAAATTTATGACCATGAACCTGATGGGAATATCTAGCACTTCCCAGGAATCATACTATATTTTCTTTATTTATTGACCCTGCTGTTCTAGGCAGCAAGTTCATACTTTTTCCTTATTTTTCAAATGTACAGTATCTCTGTGTCACTGGCCATAACTTTGCTTCATATTTTTACAGAAAACATGGAAGCAATTGAAGGCTAACTTCCTACAGACAACCACCACTGTATCTGCCTGCCTTCCAGCACCTGTGCCATTCTACTTTCCCATCCCTTCTGTCACTGTATAGAAGAAATATCTGTGCTCCTACCTAAGGACAGCCAGCCATTGTGGTGGTTCCAGCCCATCTTGCACTGTTCAAGGACATTGCTCTAGTAATTTTATTTCTCGTATCACTGCTTTCCTCTCTAGCATTATTCCAATCAGCATACAAATATACATATTGTTATTCCTCCCATACGAATCTCCATCACTTTCCAGAAACTGTTTTCCTCAAAGCTGCCAATGATCTCGCACTGCTAAATTTGTCAGTTTTCATTGCTTATGCTTGGCCTATCAGAAGCATTAGATGCGATGATTACTTCCTTCTCTTTGAAATTGTTTCTTCCCTTAATTTCCAGCATAGTCCACATCCCTTGTTTCCTCCCCACTTCACTGATGGCTTCTTCTGTTTCACTGGCAGGTTCCTTTTCATCTCCCCAATATCTAATGAGTTTAGTCTTTGCCCCTCTCCTCTTTGTCAACTGCATTCACTTCCTTGTTGTTTTCATTCAGATTCATGACTGTAAATACTGTCAATATTCTGACAGTGCCTGAATTTATATCTCCACCATGACTGCTATGTGAATTCCAGGTGTCGATGTCCAACTGCCTTCTGGGCATCTTCCCTTGGATGTGTAACAGACATCTGAAATGAGATAACCTAACAGTGTGCGACAGATCTTTCCTTCCAAATCTGCTGCACCTTCTGTCTCTCCCATTTTGATTAAAGATAGTTCTATCTTCCTACTTGTTCAGGCCAAAATTCTTGGTAGCATCTTCAACTCCCCTCTCTCCCTCTGATAATCCATATTCAATCTGTCAGCAAATGTTATTGGCTCTTCCTTCAAAATATATTGAGAATCCTAATACCTCTTTTCTACCTCCACCTCTGTGATCCAAGCCATCATCATCTTTTGGTGGATGAACTTCTAATTGGATTCTCTGCTTCTATTTTCATCTCCATTTATTTTAGTCTTAAAACACCATTGAGATTCCTTTAAATACTAAGATGATATCTTGTTTTCAAAAATTCCAGTGTCTCTGCGTCTGAGGCAGAAGAAGAACCAGGGTCTTTAAAGTGATGTCTGAGACCCTACCCAATCTGTTGATTCCTGTTCCACATTTACCTCTATGACTGCTACTCTCCCCTTACTGTATACACTTTAGCCACACTGCAGGCAAATCCTCCTGGCCCAGGGCTTTCTATTTTATCTATCTAGAGTGTTCCTTTCATAGGTACTATACAGCTTGTTCCTTCACTTCCTTCAGATCTGTGTTCAAACATCATCTCAGTGAGGTCTTTCTTGACCATGTCAATAAAAAAGAAAACCTAACCTTCCTAGCCCTTATCTTCCTTCCCATAGCATTTAGCTCACTTGAATGTATTATACAATTTGTTTCATTTAGTTTGCTTACTGACTTTCCCCTGACCGTAATGTATACCCCATGAAGGCAAGAATTTGTCTCTGTGTTTTATTCACTGTTGTATCCCCTAGAATAGTACTGCCTAGACAACTTGATGCTTAATAATATTTGTTGAACAAATGAATGAATTTCACATTAGCTTAGCTAAGACAAAGCCTATGGGGCCCATATGAAGGTCTGATAACCTTGTAGGTTCCTCCTCTAATAGCATGATTTTTAAAGCCTGCCTCTTCCCTTGAACTTCTCCTTCCCCTCAGTTTCCCTGAGGACTAGTCAAAGGAATCCAGATCAAGCTGTATACTAATTTTCTGGGGTAGAGGAAAGAAGATGTGGGGCCCCCAAACGAGGGGATCAAAGGGATTAGTAACCGAGGCAGCACAAGATGAGGAGTGAGCAGGACCCAGAGGAGAGGATATTCTTCCCTGGAAAAAGGCTAACAAATGTGGATGAGCTCCTGTGCAAAAGATCAACCCAAGCCCTCCCTTCAACTCAGAGTGTCTCTGGGCATTCAAGGTGTGTCATGCTTTCACGAGCCTTTTCTTGCAGTTGTAAAACAAAGCATCTTCATGGCTGGTAGGGGAGGGAAGGAGACAGAATTCATTTTTATAAAGTGCTCCAAGATTCTTGCATGAAAGGTGCTAAACACACAAACTGTTAGATTTTATTTTTAAATTGTGCAAGCTACATATTTTCCCCATTAAATGTTCACTTGCCAGTTATCCCCTTTCTGCCTAAAAAATAATAAAACCAAATCACATATTATTCCATTGCTAAAATAAATTTGAAATGGAAAAAGAGAAATCATTCCTCTTGTTTATATGAACAAGTGCTTCCAATCATTTAAAGGGTAATATTCTCCATCTTGGTCTCTATATCTTCATTGACAACACCAGTACCATTCCGCTGTAGACCACTATTGCTGAGTCAAATCATAGAAGAATAGAATTTAGGGAAGTACGAATTGCCTCTCTCTCTGCCAACCTACCCTTCTAAGTTGCTTGACCTTTTCCAAGTCAACGTATCTCTCTCTACTATCTTAAAATTATTTTAACATATTTTAATTTGAATAGAATAATCCTATATTGGTGGGAAAATGAATTTCCTTTTCCAACATACATCCTACCTCCTTCCTGTTAAGAACTTCCCTCCCACCCATCTAATCTATCCTGTTACTTTTTGCCAGTTTTTCTTACTCAGTTATCAGTTGGACTGAACCAGTGTATGTATGATGACCCTTTAAGACAAGAATGAAATCGTGGCATTTGTGAGCCTGAGCTTTGGTCTTCTATCACTTACTATGTTGAGAATCTTGGGCAAATTCCTTAATTGCTCTGAAACTCGGTTTCCTCTGCTGTTGAATAGAAATAATAATACACGCCTTTACAGGGTTGTATAAGGATTGAATGAGATATGTTGTCAATGCTTTTTAGCCAAAGACCACAGGGTAAATACACGTAATTAAACAAGTTTATTGCTTGTCACACAGGGGCATTACTATCGGTGCCTCTATAAAAGGGTGTTAGAAAGAACCTCTGTGGGGCTTGGGCTTTGGGTGGTTGATCTGGGGGAGAATTTGCTCTGGACCAGATGGTTTCAGAAAGCAGGGGCAATTCTATGATTGTGTAGCTCAGTACACCTTATCTACAGGGAGTAGAGACTAGTGCACGTATAAAGCTGTAATTGATAAATCAGCAGCAGTCACGCATTCTGGGAGAGACAGAGAGTGCTCGGTATTTTACGGTGGCACTCGATTTTACCTTTGCGCTTGGATGAAGTTACAAAGTGGCTTTGCTTTGTCTCATTTTATCATGGTCTTAGAGCAACCTTGTCTGAGGTTAGTATTCGGTGAGATGGTTTCTGTCTAACAAGAACAGCAGGGCCCAGCTGTGAATGCCAGGCCAGCTTCTGAATGTTGGGGGGCTGCTTTCCTTTTTTATTTTTTAGCACAAGCCCTTGGCCCAGCCTCTGAAGACTCAATACATTGTGACTATTTTTGTCATAAAAATCCAAGTTACAGATTGAGCTTTCTCAGTTCTAGAATAAATAATTTCAGTTTCCTCAGCCAAGCCTCTGGGAAGGCAATAAAGACAACTGATACATCTTTAAACTTTATGCCAGTACCATGCTAAACACTTTAAATCGACAATCCTGTGTAATCTTTACTACGATCTAATGAGAGAAGTATTGTAATTTTTCACATTCCACAGATGAGGAAACTGATTTTCAGAGAGGTTAGGAGACTTCCTTAAGGTCACACACACATGAGAATAAATAAGAGAAGGGTAGATCCTCTCCCAGGATGTCTTTCTTCAGAGTCTAGATTCTTCACCATTACACAATGCTACTATTTCCTGACTCATTGTGAATGCGCTAATCCAGAGGTTCTCTAGTATCAACAATATTCCCTATTCCCCATTAACATTGTATTCTTTGCACTTATTTTACAACCATCCCTTTACAGTATCCCAGTATAGTAATAGCTGATAGCAGCAAAGCATACCACTTTAATTCAAGACAGCTGGATTGTGCCTTCAGCATTAATTGAAAGACAAATCTTGGTATAGTTTTAAATTGGAAAATTTTAAATCTTCTCTTTGGACCAGAGGAGAATGGTGATCCTAGATTGTGAATTCAAAACAAATTATGGTCCCTGTGCCACTTTAAAAAAAAATGAGTTTACGATGTTCAAGCATAATAGTTTTTGGAATTTTAACAGAATGGCAACACAAAGCAATATGTACCAGCCTGAAATTGGCATTTGCTCGGCCTTATTATAATGTTGCTGTATCAACATTCAGTTGATGAGAATTCGAGTCTCTGGCATTCACAGTTATATGCGTTATGTCTGCCTTTTTAGAGTTCTTTGTGGAAATAGAGATCTCTGCTGTAGTGCAGAGTTGGAAGAAGAGAATTAAAGTATTTTGAGTATCTACTTTATGCCAAGAATTCTCCTAGGTGCATTTATGTTATTGCATTTATTCTTCATAACAAGTTAGAAAAGGAAATTACTGCTGTGGCTCAGCCTACCCTCTTCCTAGCTTGGGTTGCTGTGTTATTAACTTTCTAATTGTGCTCCTTGCTTTCACTGTTGCCCTTTTATGATAAGTCTGAAGGTAAAGTTATCTTTTAAAATTATAAATCAAAACTCATTATTTCCCTGCTTAAAACCCCACACTGGATTTCCATTCACTTGGAATAAAATCCAAATTATTTACCGTGACCCACAAGCCCACTTGATTGGGCTCCTTCCTGCCCCTCTGACTGGGTCTCCCTGCAGGCACACTGGCCTTCATTCCTTTCTTGAATACCTCAAGCTTGTTCTCACTCCAGGACCTTTGCACTTGCTGTTTTCCCTGCCTGGAGCTCTCTGCCCCCAATTCTTTCTTAATCTGACTCCTTGTTGCCATCCAGTTTTTAGCACAAATTGTGATTTTCTCAGTGAAACCTGCCTTGATAGTAGAAGTTAGTCATTCCTTATCCCAACTATCATTTTGCAGTCCCCTGCCATGCTTTTCATCATGGCACCTCTCACCATTTGAAATTATGTTGTTCATTTCTTTATCTCATATTGTTTGTCTCTCCATTTTTTGAAGTAAGTTCCATAATGGCAAGAACCTCATTTGTCTTGTTCAAAGCTATATCCCTGGAGCCTCATTTAGTGTTGAATGAATGAATGAATGAATATGCATTTTAACAGATGAGGAAGCAGAAACCCCCACAGTAATAATCACCATAACATTAACCAATCAGCATTTATTATTTTTATTTTATTTTTAGAGATGAGTCCTCACACTGTTGCCTAGGCTGGAGTGCAGTGGCACCATCTCAGCTCACTACAGGCTTGAACCTTGGCTCAAGCAATCCTCCTCAAGCAAGCCTCCCAGGTGGCTAGTACTACAGGCACATACCACTATGCCTGGCTAATTAAAAACAATTTTTTTTGTAGAGTTGGGGTCTCACTCTGTTGCCCCCAACTCCTAGCCTCAAGTGATGCTCCTGCTGCAGTCTCCAAAGAGTGCTGAGGTATGAGCCACTACACTGGCCTCACAACCACCACTGATTGACTGCCTTCAAAGTGCCGGGCACTTAGCAGGGAACTGTAAAAGCATTATTTCACTTCTTTATTTTATCTTCAAAGCAACCCTCTGAGGTAGGTATAATTTGTTCTACTTCACAGAGAAAGATGGCTGAAATCTACAGCTGTAACATGGTCAAGCTTGTTTAGCAAGGGATGGAGCCTGGGGCGAGAATTGTCTGATTTGACTTTTCATTGTAGAGCATGAGAAAGCAAGGTTGTGTCAGGTAGTCATTCAATGTAGAAGTTTTCCCTTTCAATAGAACAAGAGGCAAAATTCCACTTTTGATATGATAGCACGTAGAAATGCTAATTCTCAGAGTTTTATAAAAAGAAACCACATGTGTTCCAAGCCAGGTTGGCAGAGGCCTGAGCAGAGGGGCAGCTTCTATGGGCAGAGAGGCCTGGCCTGAGCAGGTTCTATGCTGATGGTTGATGAGCTGGTGCAGGACCATGGTGAAGCAAAGCCCTGTTATGTATGTGGGCAGTGACAGCAATGGAAGACCATCCACTGCTTTATCAAGGACCAGCTGCCATCTCTTGATTAGCAACACATTGTGTTCAGATTTGCCTAGGAGGACTATTGCAAAACAATTTCATAAGCAATTCCCAGACATTCCAGCTCCTTTTCTCCAGGAAAGTGGAACTATTTTGAGGTTCCCAGGACAAAAAAAATTATGGTTGACCAGTTGAGCCCGGTGTGGTCGAGCAGAAATACATTGCTTTCTGCCAGATCTTTAGGTACAGGAACCTCATTCTCAAACCGCAGGCCCTAATCCCACCCCAGCCTGTGCACTCAGACTGACCTGGGCTTAAATCTATTGTTCTGTACTTGTCCCTGGTCAGCTTCAGGGTCACTCTGATGGCTCCTCTGAAGATACAGATCTTTCCTGTTGGAGGTTGTCAGGAAGTCTGACTCCTGGATCACAGGAGAGCAGCTTGGGAAACACGATGTGCTGGGGTACAGCAAGTAGAGGTGGGAAGGAAAGGTAGAAGCTGACTGTTTTCGTGAAAACGTTTGGGGTTTCAGTCTGACCTTTACAATTGTCAGTATATTAGCCCACTTTTTAAATCAAAGGGGATGAGTGGAATTGTATGACTCAGGAATTGTGCAATGGCCTGAAGTATGGAATTTACTTCCCAAGAACACGAAGGAGCCGATGGCTCTGGTGGGACAGCAGGAGTCTTGAGTTCTCTTCTGGGCTTGTCCAGGAATGTAACAATTGATGCAGCAATCAGCTTGAGAGAATGTGGTGACTTGTTATGTCATTAAAATGGTTGCAAATAACCACATCATATTAAATCAAGTTCAACTGTTTTAGTCACTTTGACATGATCTGTGACTTGGAAAAGTGAAGCCTTCTCTTTAGAAGAAATGCATATTCATTCATTAATCCCTTTAATGTTGATAATTTATACATGATAAAATATGGATAATTTATACATGGATACATGGCGTGGATAATTTTTACATTGTCTCCATTGTTGTAATTTTCCTACAAGGTCAATATTTTTATTTTCAGTTAAAGGTGAGGGCATTGAAACTTGGCCAGACTTAAATGATTAAGGGCAGATTTGAGATTAAATGCAGGCTCGTCCAACTGCAAACTTGAATTCTAGTCCATGATCTTTAAATTTTTTCTCTTTGAATCTTCTTTATAATACATCTGATATGGTTTGGCTGTGTCCCCACCCAAATCTCATCTTGAATTTCCATGTGTTGTGGGAGGCACCTGGTGGGAGGTAATTGAATTATGGGGGCAAGTCTTTCCCATGTTGTTCTCATGATAGTGAATAAGTCTCATGAAATCTGATGGTTTTAAAAAGAGGAATTCCGCTGCACAAGCCCTCTCTCTCTTTGCCTGCCGCCATCCATGCAAAATGTGACTTGCTCCTCCTTGCCTTCCACTGTGATTGTGAGACCTCCCTAGCCATGTGGAACTGTAAGTCCAGTTAAACCTCTTTCCTTTGTAAATTACCCAGTCTTGGGTATGTCTTTATCAGCAGCGTGAAAACAGAGTAATATGGTAAATTGGAACCAGTAGAGTGGGACGTTGCTTCAAAGATACCTGAAAATGTGGAAGCGACTTTGGAACTGGGTAACAGGCAGAGGTTGGACAGTTTGTAGGGCTCACGAGACAGGAAAATGTGGGAAAGTCTGAAACTTCCTAGAGACTTGTTGAATGGCTTTGCCTAAAATGCTGATAGTGATGCAGACAATAAAATCCAGGATGAGGTGGTCTCAGAAGGAGATGAGGAACTTGTTGGGAACCAGAGCAAAGGTGACTCTTGTTATGTTTTAGCAAAGAGACTGGCAGCATTCTGCCCCTCCCCTAGAGATTTGTGGAACTTTGAACTTAGAGATGATTTAGAGTATCTGGTGAGAAAAATTTCTAAGTAGCAAAGCATTTAAGAGGTGACTTGGGTGCTGTTAAGGCATTCAGTTTTAAAAGGAAAACAGAGCATAAAAGTTTGGAAAATTTTCAGCCTGACAATGTGATAGAAAAAAACCCCATTTTCTGGGGAGAAATTCAAGCCAGCTACAGAAACTTGCATATGTAGCGAGGAGCTGAATGTTAATTCCCCAACATAATGGGGAAAATGTCTCCATGGCATGTCAGAGGTCTTCACTGCAGCCCCTCCCATCACAGGCCTGGAGGCCTAGGAGGAAAAAAGTGGTTTCATGAGTGGGGCCCTAGGTCTCCATGCTGTGTGCAGTTTAGGGGTTTGGTGCCCTGTATCCCAGCCACTCCAGCCACAAGTGAAAGGGGCCAAGTTACAGCTCAGCTTCCTGCTTCAGAAGGTGGAAACCCCAAGCCTTGACGGCTTCCACATGGCGTTGAGCCTGCAGGTGCACAAAAGTCAAGAATTGAGATTTCGGAACCTCTGCCTAGATTTCAGAAGATGTATGGAAATACCTGGATGCCCAGGTGAAAGTTTGCTGTAGGGGTGGGCCCTCATGGAGAACCTCTGCTGGGACAGTGTGGAAGGGAAATGTGGGGTTGGAGCCCCCACACAGAGTTCTTACTGGGGCACTGCCTAGTGAAGCTATGAGAAGAGGACCGCCATCCTCCAGACCTCAGAATGGTAGATCCATTGACAGCTTGCACTGTGTCCCTGGAAAAGTCACAGACTTTCAATGCCAGCCTGTGAAGGCAGCTGGGAGGGAGGTTATACTCTGCAAAGACACAGGGGCAGAGCTGCCCAAGACCATGAAAACCCACTTGCATCAGTGTGACCTGGATGTGAGACACGGAGTCAAAGGAGATCATGTTGGAGCTTTAAGATTTGACTGCCCTACTGGATTTTGGACTTGTACGGGGTCTGTAGCCCCTTTGTTTTGGCCAATTTCTTCCATTTGAAATAGCTGTATTTACCCAATGCCTGTATTCCTACCATATCTAGGAGGTACTAATCAGCTTTTGATTTAACAGGCTCATAGGTAAAAGGGACTTGCCTTGTCTCTGATGAGACTTTGGATTATAGAGTTTCAAGTTAATGCTGAAATGAGTTAAGACTTTGGGGGACTGTTGGGAAGGCATGATTGGTTTGGAAATGTGAGGAGGTGAGATTTGGGTCAGGGTTGGAATGATATGGTTTGGCTGTGTCCCCACTCAAATCTCATCCTGAATTTTCACATGTTGTGGGAGGGACCCAGTGGGAGGTAACTGAATCATTGTGTCAAGTCTTTCCCATGATGTTCTCATGATGGTGAATAAGTCTTACAAGATTTTATGTTTTTAAAAAGAGGAATTCCGCTACACAAGCTCTCTCTCTTTTTGCCTGCTGCCATCCATGTAAGATGTGACTTGCTCCTCCTTGCCTTCCATCATGATTGTGAGGCTTCCCCAACCACCTTTCTTTTGTAAATTGCCAGTCTTGGATATGTCTTTAACAGCAGCATGAAAACAGACTAATACACCAACCTTTTTTTCCCCCTTAGTCTCTTTACATAATTTAAATTGTTCACCATCGATGGATTATATCTTTCTCTGAGTTGTCTTATCCATACCAGTGTTTTTCAACATTGGCACTATTGATATTTTGGACCAAGTGATTCTTTGCTGGAGGGGAATGTTCTTTGTGTTGTAGAATGTTTAATAGCATCATCCCTGGACTTTTACTCTTAATATATACAAGTAGTCGTGATGCCCAAGTCTTAAAAATAAAAATTGTTTTATGACATTGATGAATGTCCCCTTGGGGGAAATATCTCCACAAATTGAGAACTATTGGTCTATGCAATTAAACTGTAAGGTTCTTGAAGGTCAAAGTCTCTCTATGTGTATCTCAAAAAAACCTGTGTATGTCTATGTCATTGAAGTCAAATGGTAAACATGGTAAACACCACTATGGGATCATTATTTGAGTCATTCAGTAAATACCATAAAATCCATTTTAATTAGAAATTTTCCAAATCTATCACTAAATAAGTGTAGTACTTGGAGTAAATTACTTAACATGATAACTCTCTATTTCCTCATCTGTAAACCAGGAATAATAACAGCTTCAAGCTCATTGTTTTGAGAGCTAAATGAGGTAATATATGAAAATACATAGCATAGTACATGGACTCTGATTAACAGAAGTAATAGATATTTTAACAAATGTAATAAATTAATATTTGTTTCTAACTCAGTGCTTGACACACAGTAAAAATTATTTAACAAACGAATGAAATATTTAGCTCTCATACAGGCATTAACTGCCTGTAAGAATTAGAAAACACAAAGAATCAAGGAAATATATTGCTCTGTTGACAACAATGTTGTTCATTCATTCAGGAAAATTCGTGTCAGAGTGGCACTATTGCTTTATGTCATATGTGGCTGTGTTGGCTTTTATGATCCAGTAATGAGTTTTAAGTATGGCAGCAAATGCCTAATGTATGAAAGACTCATGGGGAATACATAGAAAAATTGATTAGATGGCTCCATCTCCAGGGCTGTCAGAGCTGCTCATTGGGAACTTGATCACAGAAGTGCTCTCTGCAATCAGGGAGCTGTGATGTCAGTATTTTAGAGAGTGAGGTGTTCTTGAAATAGAGCCAAGATAGACAGAAGAGAACTGAAAACCTTATATAACCCTCTGGTTGCTCTATTTTGTCCTCAAACTGACATTTAAAGATGATCGACCAGCATGATTGACACAGGCTGATTGAGTTGACTCCAACAGTACTGATTATATATAGACAGCTTAGATCCCTTGCTGGGACAGCTGACTCATTAAAAATGTGACTTTGTTCATTTGTGAATCAGAAATGGCCTTTCATATTCTCACATGAAAAGAAGTAAATCAATTAGGGTATCTAGAACTATGTTAAGGCAAACTGTAAGTTAATGAAATGGGAAATCAGGATTCCTCGGTTATAGAGATCACAGTGTAATGAAGTTGAGGCTTTGAAGTTACATAAACCTGGTTTAAACACAGACTCTTGCACTTACCACATCTAGGACCTTGGCCAATTTATTATTTTTATTTATTTTATTTATTTATTTATTTATTTATTTTTGGAGACAGAGTCTCATTCTGTCACCCAGGCTGGAGTGCAGTGGTGCTATCTCGACACACTGCAACTTCCGCCTCCCAGGTACAAGTGATTCTCCTGCCTCAGCCTCCTGAGTAGCTAGGATTACAGGCATGTACTGCCAAGCCCAGCTAATTTTTGTATTTTTAGTAGAGATGGGGTTTCGCCATGTTGGCCACGCTGGTCCTGAACTCCTGATCTCAAGTAATCTGCCTGCCTTGGCCTTTCAAAGTGCTGGGACTACAGGCGTGAGCCACCGTGCCCGACCTGGCCAGTTTATTTTGTGTGTGTGTGTGTGTGTGTGTGTGTGTGTGTGTGTGTGTGTGTGTGTGAATGATAATAATACCTAGTTCCTAGAGTTGTTGAAAAATTAGGGTAATATAGGTAAACTGGTTAGAGTGGTACCTGTTGTATAGTTAGTACTCAATAAACAGTAGCTGTTTTGGATATTCTATAAACATCAGGCAAATGTCTTCATTATTCTGAAACTTTTTATTCTGTTGACACAAAAGGGAGCTGGATTTGATTAATAGTTAAATCTTTTCCAAAGAGCCTTAGCGTTTTGCTAGGTGATGATAAGAGTAATTAAAACACAGAGTACTATCTATGTGCTTTCTGGCATAGATGGGGTGTGTGTGTGTGTGTGTGTGTCTGTGTGTGTGTGTGTGTGTGTGTGTGTGTGTATGATGAGGGGAGAAATGGGCTTTCTAACCTAACCTCTTGATTTGACCAGAGAACTCATATGTTGGGTTTTTTCCCCATGTATTTGAATAAAGGGTCTTACTGCTAATAAACACATATCAAAATCATAGGACTATGTAATTTCTTAACATCTGTCTTAGTTTTACAATTTTAATGAACACACTAATTTCTAATGTTCACTATATATTATAAAATATATGTGTGTGTATATATTATTTGAAGCTAATATTTACTGAGCACTTTTTATGTGCCACACATTGTGCTAAGAACTCTCAGTGGACTATCTCATTGAATCTGCACAAAAATTCAATCAGATAGATAGTATTATTATCCCCATTTTATAACTGGACCGAGGCTTAGCAAGGTTAAGTTACTTGCCCAGTGCCACACAGCTAATAAAGAATTTCAGCTCAGACTTAACAGACGTCAGATTCTATCCTTCTCATTCTTCTTTTAACTAATTATCTGTTAATCTACCATTACATTACCTCTCTCATTTTAAAGTTCTGAGTGGATTCAATGATTTTAAAAATATCCTTAGCTATCATCCCTGTTTTGGTTCAATACTGAAATTTGTAAGTGCTTGTGCTAGGTGAAGTTGGATGGAGCCGACTTCCTATTAGCTATGTCATATGGGTTTATTCTGGTTTGTAGCATGATTCAGTCACTTAGCGAATAGTCACAGAAGAACTATTATCAGTCAGGCACTAGGCTAGACCCTGAAAGCGTGCCAGCATGGAAACCATATGCTATTATAAAGTAATGATTTTCCAGTTTTTAAGCAATAGAATTAAAAAAATTATAATAAATTCTTATATGGGACCCAATATAAAAAAATTAATGAACATGAAAATGCAGGATAGTCCAAGTGAGGTCAGAGTCTAGAGCCCTGTTCTATTGTCAAATTGTAGCCTTGCAAGTGTTTTGGAGGACCCCAGGACAATCTGGAGCAGAGTTTGAAAGCCATGAACCTACAACAAAGCTTGAGCTTGCCATGCTCAGATCCCAGTTGTCACTGGACACTTCCTGTGGCTCCTGTGACCACTTTGTCTAGGTCTCTTTCCACATGCCTGGTGATCAGGAGTACACAGACAATAGCAGTACGTAGTCTTTATCCTCGATGGGTTTGCTATGTTTTGTTAACTAATGAAAAACAATCACCTGAACAATCTGTGTCTCAATGAATGTTATTCTTTAAAATCCCTAACTAAGGTCAATTCTGCTGCTATTTTTCAAGATGTTTAGGGAATTGCCTTTGAAACTCTTTTCTAAAAAGCTCTGCCTTTTTATTTTATATTCACACCTTAAATTAAAAACATTTTTCTTGTGCTGGATATTTGCTACTCCTGATCTATGCCGATATGTTTCGTTTAGAGGAATAAGATTGTATGGCTATCTTTACTTCTTTATTTTTAAAGGCTATGCCACCAAAACTAATGTTTCATTAATTAACCAATGTTTCATTCATTTGTGCATGTATATTACATATATAAGTTACCTATACCAGACCCTTTTCCGAGTACAGACGTCAGGGATTACTCTCACATATATCTCATAGCAGTCCTATGTGGTGAGTACTACCAATATTTCCATTCAACAGATTTTTCTAACGCACTGTAAAGTTGGGTAACATGCTAAAAGTTACAAGCTTGTAATCAAGGGCATCCAAATATGAACTGCAGGAAGAGTGAATTCAGAGCCTCATTCTCATTGGCCCTGTGGCCTCTGCAGTAGCCAAGAACTGTCCAAACCACACCCACAGCTTTTGTTCCTTAGCTGCATCCTCATCACTAGCCAAAGCAAAGTGGATTCAATGGGAGAGCTGATTAACATTATCAAGTTAATTCTCACAATTTATTTCCTAGAAACGAAATGGTTGGATTCCCTCTGACGATCCCAAAGAACAAAGACCAATGAGATCATTGAAGGCAACTTAAAATGCCAAGAAAGATTTAAAAAGTTTCCTTCTCAAAGAGACCCTCTCTGGCCATACTACTGAAAATTTCTACCTTTTTCAACTTGTGACATTTCATAGTTCTCTTCCCTACTTTCTTCTTCGTACTTAGTGCTTGCTAATATATGTTATACTATTTACACCTTATGTATTGACTGTGATTCAAAGCAGATGTAAACTCTGTGAGGCTAGGAGTTTTGTCTGTTTTGATCTGCACTATATCTTTGGCATCTAAAAGAGTGCCTGGTACATAGTAGTTTCTCGATAAATATTTGGTGAAAGAATGAGTGAGTGAATCATGATGACTCCATAGGGAACTCAGGCACAATCTATTTAATTTTAGCCTTTTCTCTCCTTCTACAGATGCATGACCAGAGTATGGTGAGATGCAGTGACAGTAAAGGGTGACAAGCATTAGAGTCCCAGGAGCCAGGTTCAAATTCTGCTTGTGCCCCTTATACTGTGTGACCTGGGTGGGGCACTCAGTCCTCCAGCCTCAGTTTCTGCAATTGAGAGGTGAAGGTGATTAATTGCTGATTGTTATGGAAATGAAGTTATTAAAAACCATGGCCAAAAGCATGTGCTTAATTAATATAAGCTGGATCAGAAGCAAAGCTCTTATAAGGGTATTAAAAGCTCTCTTTTAGAAAACATTGATTTCAGTGAGGGATAAAAGCTACAGCAGTGTGACATTTTTATACTCCTGAGGGGGCCCTAAAACATTTTAGCAATTTCCCTTCTGGCAAATGCCAGAATAAAAACTGGCTGCTTGGTACACCCGCCTGCCCCTTCTACTCAGACTTACATCAGCCTGCAGAGCCCCAGGGAATCCAGGGCAGTTTCATAAACGCTTGGAGACTGCAGGTGCCTTGTGAGGGCTTCCACAACCTGCAAAAGGCCAGAAGGACGTGTAGCCGAATGTCAGGGAACTAGAGTCATACTGTGGATTGAGCTAGTTGTGGGCTGGTTGTGAGTAACCATTCTTTAACAAAGTGCAGATTAATGCTGCCTATAACAGCAGATTTTTATGCCTCCTGTACATGCAATGCTAGTATTAAAAATGGAAACTGAAATAAAATCAATCAGGATGCTGATAATATTCAAGGTATGAAATATAATGGGTCATCATACCCTATGTTTTCAAATGGATCTTTACATTTCATTCCTTCATGCAATGCCCATGATTAATTATGAATTATGGAGGGTAATTAAGCAGTACTGTTCTTGGTGGGAGACTCTATGAACCGAAACATGACAGTGGTGGGGAAAGTGATCAGGGTTGAGGTGAAGCTGAGCACGTAGTTTTGTTTGTGCATGGGGCTACAGTCATCAATATTTCTATTGACAAGATGAATGAAGGGAGTCCATTAACCCCATAGAGCTGGATAAACAGAATAAATTACATTTCCTTAGGTTCTAGTGGAATAGCTGGCTGTAAACTATTGTCTGTTAACTGTTTGTTAACATCACTTTGAGGATGGGCTTTCAAAGAATAGCGTGACAATGGCAGGACTGGCATAATTCAGGACTACGTAAGGAAGTGTCTGCTTTTAAATCGACTGCCTACAAAGCTCTTAAACATAAACTTAGCAGCATGTCTTTGAGATGCCTTTCCATAAATGTGATGTAAAATGGAGCCAGAGACTGAAATTGTAAATAAGCCAAGATGCTTTTCCAAAGATTGTTTTGCCCCATAGCTATTCTGTTGCCAATGTCGTGAGAAAAATAGCCGAACACAGAAGGCAGAGCACTGCATGTTTTTTTGAAACAACATGCAGTTCCAATCCTCCGCAGAGAGACTGTAGGTTGATGACCATTTCTTGTTTGTGGGTGTTGGCCTGCAGACACTGGGAGAAGAGGTTATAAGAGAAAGGACTACGCTAGGAATCAGAAACTCTGAGTTCCTCCTACTCTTGTCACCATGCAAACTTGGTCAAGTTTCTTGACTGCTCTGAGTTTCAGTTTTGTCTTCCCTAAAATGCCTAGCCCACAGATCACAAAAGCCTTTTGTTAAATCCAAATAAGATACTGTCTATGAAGACACTGAGAAGTTGTAAAGTGAAATACAAACACAAGGGAGAATAATATTTTTCATATGGTTTGGACCTCAATTGCCTTTTGCCTCTTCCTGCAACTGACAGTTACCTTTTATCTGAGTAGAGCCACAGAGAGAGAAAGAGATGAGACAGAATGGAAACTCAATGCATTGAAACTACTGAGTGATCCAGTGAAGCCTGACCAGGGCTGAGTGAGATGATAGCAGTCAAGAAGGAAAGGAGCAGGATGAAGAGGGCTGTGGTGTCACACACAGCTGCACAGTGGATCGTTCTTTCTTCAGCCGTTTGTTTATATCATTTGGGTCACTCTTGCGTCTGTGGATAATGAGTTATAATCCTTTTAAATTGTAGGATTAAACATGTGCATGTAATAGAAACACATTTTTAGAGCAGCAATATAAAAAAGGCCACAGGGGAGAAGTAATACTGACTGAGCAAGTGCAGTGTTATGAACCTGGCCCTCAAATGGCAAATATGAGTTTGGTTAAGCCCCACTGACAATTCATGTTCTGCCTGGGAGGACCAGCCAATGGCAGAGGAGAGGGAGAATTGTAGCTCCCGCCACACTTCTGGGCACAGAACTGGGGCTGTGACATAGGGACAAGGGGACCAGCCAAAAGAAAGAGTGATTTTATCCTCTCCAGGCCTGAAACCTCTGCCTAGAGATGATTGAACCATGCCTACATGCCATGCATGTGTACGTTGATCAAGCTTGTTGAGTATTTCAATAAAACAAAATATCTGCTTTTTTCTGATATAAAAACATTAATGAAGTACTTTTGGATACATATGAATAAAGATGTTGTTTAGGCATAGAAAAATATGAGATAAACTAAAGTGACTATGGGGCTAATAAATGAGGGGGTAATAAAGGACTGAGAGTGGTTTCCTCACATAATAAAAGGGGACAAAACAGAGAAGAAACACTCAGATTTAAGTTACTATCAATGTTCTAGTTATGTAGCTGGATGTTGGGATCAAGGGAATTTATTACATTATCGAAATAAACCAACAATAAAATACAATGAAGTGAGATGAAGCGGAGTCACACATGAAATCAGGGTGATAGCATCTTCTGAACTGAGGATTAGGATTAATCTAATTCTGTGCATCTGATTATTATAAAAATAAATGAAGAAACAAAAATACAAACAAATAGAGAATAACCAATGGAATGAATGAGTGAATGAATGACTGAATAGTGTATCTCTTTCAGTACAGTAATTTTTTATTCTAGTGCTGGATCTGATGACCAGGATCTTTCCTGATGTAATTTATTTGGGGCAGGGAGAATCTAATTTATGGAGAGATACTGAAATGAGGAAAGATGTTGTGATTAATACCAGAGCAGTTGGAACTATTCTGAAAATGTGTTGGTCGGCATTAAGATGCTGTCCAATCCTTGGCTCATGTCTTAGGGTCACAGAACTGTAGCTGTTAATAGCAGTGAATGATGGCAGTGAACCACACCATCTGAAAATGTAGATGTCAGCTGTGTTTCCTTCCTTTCTCTCTCTGTCTCTCTTTCTTCATTTCTTTCTTTCTTTCACCCTCCCTCCCTTCTTCCTTCCTTCCTTCCTTCCTATTAGTGTTGTAATGCAATTGGCATTTACTTATCTTGGACAGAAAGAAAGACACTACTTTAAGTCTTATGAAGCTGAGAATGACCCAGATTTTGCCCTTAGGAACTTACAGTCTTGTTGGGGTGACACACACATAAGCAGGTCAGACCTGCTTGGAAGGGAAACTTCATAAATCAGGTGAAGATGTGCAATGAATGTCTGGAGAAAAGATGAGTAGCAGGGATCAGGGAAGTTTTCAAGAAGAATATGAGTGTAATGTGAAGGATGAATAAATTTTCTGGGAATGTAATCCAGCTATTCTCATTTTCATGACTTACGTTAATGGCCAGGCATTAGTATCTTTCAAATAACATTTGTGTTAGAAAGTCAGGAGGGTTTTAGGAACCACATCTAATTCCTAATTCTCTGATTAAGGAGGAGAATCATGATGGTTAAGAAATAATTTCCTTTTATCATAAATTTACATTGATTAATTTTTACCATTTCTTTTCTTTTGGGGATAGATTTCTTCCCCCTTTTTTTCTTTTTAAATGTAGTCTTAAGAACCGAATAAATTGTGAAACTGAGATTGGCCCCTGATTCTTTTGAGATTCTCAAGAAAGTGAATCAACTTTGCATAAATTTAAAAGATATTTTCAAGCAAAACTGTGAAGCGCTTGGCTGAAGTTTCTAATTTTAATATTTTGGCACATTACACAAGCAAATAAAGGTCTCATTTTCATATACACAGAGTCTCTCTATATAAAAGTCTACTTGTCTGTATATAGACACACATATGTGTATATCTATAAATGTAGGTGTAATAACTGAAACTTTATTCTGGCGAGTAGTAGTATGCATAACATACTCGAGGAGCAGCCTTTCAATGCTAGTTAATGTTTATTCTTGAACAAATCTATACAAACGCAGCCAGTTATCTCTTTGGATTAAAAAAAACATTGAAATGTTTAGGATGACTGAAACAATCGTTCCTCAGAGAGGAAGGAACCCTAAGCATAAATATCTAAATGACAGAAGTAGTCACTTTAGTTCTATAGTTTACAGTTTGAAATACCTCTCAGGTTATAGTTTGTTAACTTTGGGGAAGGCTGGAGAGGAGGTTGGCAATTATCTGATGGAACAGCTTTTGTAACGTCTCTACAAACTGAAAAAACTTCCATTTGATATATTGCTCATTTCTTGGTTAATTTTACTAAAGCTTTTATTTATCTAATCTTCACAGAATAGTTTCCATTTAAACAGAAAAAATTGCTTGGAGGATTTTATTCACCATTTAATCTTTCTCCCTTTCTTTCTTCCTCTCTTATACACGTTGTCACACTTAAAAATCATCATGAGTCACCTTCATCAACCCTGTTAAACAAAGTCTCTTCTTTAGTCTGGAAGTTCCTAATGAAACTAGCAAGATTAGAATTACTAATCATGTGAAAAATATGTGCTAGTATAATTCTACTTTTGGTGCTAAATGGTGGTTTTTCTTTTGAATTCTTTATGATGGCTGTTGAATTACACAAGTAAATTGCAATTAACATGGCACTTTGGTAAATCTGAAAATAAGGTGTTTCTCTACAAGGGAAGAAATCCCTACCCCCTCTTTTTTTTGTGATAGGGTCTTGTTCTATCACCCAGGCTGGAGTGTTGCGGTGTGATTACGGTTCAAACCAGGGAGGTTGAGGCTTCAGTGAGCCATAATCTTTTCACCTTAGCTCCTCAAATAGCTGGGTCTACCGGCACTTGCCATCATGCCTGGCAAATTTTTGTATTTTTTTTTGAGAGATGGTGGTTTCCTATGTTGCCTAGGCTGGTCTTGAGCTCCTGAGCTCAAATGATCTGCCTGCCTTAGCCTTCCAGAGGGCTGAGATGATAGGCGTGAGCCATTGCACTGGGCCTCACTGTGTTTTGAGGATTAAAGGGCCGTTAACTCAGGGGACGTCTTATTGATGTTTATGAAGTGTTGGGGGAGGGGAGGACTCTTCTAGAAAATTAGGTTTGTGAGGAGTTTCTGACTAAATAAGATTTAGGGATTAGCTATCCTAAGAACCCTACTTTGGTCCAGACCTATTTTTGCCCAGCCTTTAGAATCAGGGGTCACAGTCAGAGATCACAGTCACATGGGCAGTAAAGGGGAGTCCGGGAGCTGGAACTCGCCTGTCTATTGTACCGAAGTGACCACTCCACCTGCATCCTGCCTCCTCTGGCTCTGACCTTATGAGGAGGAGTTTCTCTTTATATGCGTGAGTTCTTCCTTCTCATAGACGCTGTCCATTCTATAGTTCATCCTAAGGACTGATAATATGAAGAAAAATACTTAGCATAAATGTTCTCCCACAAATTTCTAGTGTATTTAAAAAATCCTCTGAATGATGGGGAGCTTGCAGGAGGAAGTTACTTCCTGCAGAGTGAATCCAGTAGGTAACAGTGTGACTTCATTATGGTAAACAAATTGGATTACCCTCAGTGATGGGACACAGAAAGACCGTGGCGGTTTCATTATCACTACTGGATTATAATGTGCAAGCCTAATAATATGGTAAAGACAGAAACTGATCTGAGCATGAACAAGGCTCACCACAACTTGAAGCTTGCGATGGTAGCTTCATTTAGGTGTCAAGGGCAGAGATGAGTTATAGCCACAGCTGCTTGGCTTTGCTCTGAGTTCCATGGAATGAAAACAGTTCAGCCACCACTCTCAGCAGTGGGAAAATGGCTCAGGATGAGGAAGGAGGGTTGGCAGTGATGAAATGTGCAGGGAGAAGGAGGCGATGAAGAAAGAGGATCAACACAGAGATCCATGGTAGGGAGGAAAGAAGATGAAGATAAGAAAATGAGAACAAGTTATTCATTCAGCAAGCATTCATTAAGCTGATCCTAATGTGTCAGATTCCTACTGGTAAGTGCTGGAGGTTCAGAGATAGATGACATGGATCCAGCCCTTTAGGAGACCAGTCTGGGGGTGGTAGTTAGGAATGAGAATGTTGAAGGGAGACTGGCAATATCCAAAATGACAATATAATGTTGGCAGGGGGCATGTGACTGCTTTTCAGGGTGTGATATGGTTTGCTCGGTGTCCTTTCCCAAATCTCATCTCAAATTTTAATCCCCACATGTCAAGGGAGAGACCTATAATCTTCACATGTCAAGGGAGGGAAGTGATTGGATTATGGGTACAGTTCCCCTATGCTGTTCTCATGATAGTGAGTGAATTCTTATGAGATCTGATGGTATAAATGGTAGTTTTTCCTGTGCTCTTTCTTGCCTTCCACTATGTAAGATGTGCCCGCTTCCCCTTCCGTCATGATTGTAAGTTTCCTCAGGCCTCCCCAGTCATGCAGATCTGTGAGTCAATTAAATCTCCTTTCTTTATAAATTACCCAGTCTCAGGTATATCTTTATAGCAGTGTGAAAATGGACTAATATAGGGTGGTACGGAAGGTGAGGTGCATTGAGGCTGGTTTCCAAAAAGGGTGATGGCTAAGCTGACTTCAGCTGAAGCCAGATGGAAGGTGATAGTGATTGAGTCCAGGGACAGGACGAAACAACAGAAGAGCTTTACAGGAGGATCATCATGAAAAAACAGGGAGGCAGATACAGACAAGAATGTGTGGTAGAGAAAGGAAATGCTCAAGGCACATGGCTTGAGAGGGGGACACAGAATGGGAAACTTTGAGGAAGACACTCAGGAAAGTGGGCACAGTACAAGTGCCCTGTAATTACAGAGTTGGACTCCTAAGTAAAGAGCGAGTATATAATTCTGTGAATTGATTCCTAAAAGAGTGACTAGAGCTGTCATTGGCTGCACACTGGAATTGCCTGGGGAGCTTCAAGATGCACAGGGGCCTGCCTGCCCCCTCCTGCTCCAGAGATCCTGATCCAAGTGACTTGAGATGCAGGCTGAGCATCAAGGATTTAAAAAATCCCGTGTGACTCTGCACTATAGCCATGGTTAAGAATAAGAATTAATGAAGATGGCCGATCACTAGCAGCTCAGGATTGCAGCTCCCAGTGAAAGCGCAGAGAGCCAGTGGACGCCACACTTACCGATAAATTTTTGCTGCCCACGGACCAGGACATTCCCAGTGGAGGAGCCCCACGGGTCGCCAGCGTGACCCTTTCGGCTGGCGCGGCTTTTTTGCCGGCGTCTCGGCTCGGCGGCTCTTGGTG